>JAOXJP010063025.1:0-15587 GCA_025762735.1 Platanus orientalis | reverse complement strand
AAGTGAAATGATACCCACGATGTGTCTCGTCTCACGACGTCTCACAAAGAGGGTCGTCGCAGGTGATGTGAACCTGTATTTACCAGGACAATCTAAAAAAGCTTTTCCTTTCACGTGTTAGAATGGAAGGTTATTTTGGCAATTTGGCATTGGTTCCACTGAACCTTGTCATACTCATATGTCTAATGTTAAATAATTATGAAGGGTTTGAATTTGCTAAATAAGATTGTTTTTAAATGTATAATGCTAAATAAGAATGAGAACGTTTCAAATGAAAAAGGTTAGCATTTGTCAAGTAAGAAAAATAACGTCTATACTCGCACTGATTATCATTTGTTTCTTAATCTGTTTTGGGTCTTACAGAGTCGGAAACTAAACTTTGCTTTTGTGAGTGGTAAAGTTTCTGCACCAACTCACCCAACTCTCTCTATTTCTCTCCTATACATTTCTGTGTCCTGAAACAACAGGTTTTCTTTTATCATAAAGAATGGCAACAAGTTATTTGAACTGTTGGAAACAGTTTTGAAAAATGCCAAGATTTTTCTGTGCAAAAACTGATTATTTGGTTATGTTTGAGAGTCAAAATAAAAGTGGGACTTACATGTCGTTTGAGGCGGGTCCACATGGATTTGTGTTCATCTCAATGAGGAGAATAATGCTGTATAATTGGATGCTCAAAACTATCAATGGGTGAATGAGAAATTGCCTCCAAAAGTGCATAGTTGATCACTGGTAAAACTGACAAAAGTGTGAAATTTGAATAGTCTCACATGGACTAACCCATAAAATTTTATGTGTTCATATACGCTAGAATTGAACAAAAGTTTGGGGTTTAAGGGGCACCACTGTTTTGTGGATAATGGAGGACCTAGCCAACATGGGTCAGGCCGGATTGGGTTGGGTTAGGTCAATTAGAAATAAATAATTTTTTTTATTATTATTTTTTCATTTCTTTTTGCTTTCTCCCAAAATTGGTTACACCTATAAAGAACATGTCTTTAAGCACGAGTTTTATAATTTTGCCTTTGTGGGGGTGTCTATTCGTACGGTTTTATAGTTATGCCCTTACTAACTGTTGGACTGAGTAGACACACATGTGAATATTAAATCATACATATTGACACATGTCTGTTCCATATGGATATGTAGGTGTCTTTTAGATCATCCCCATTCACACATGTCAGTTTTGTACGGATGTATAGGTAGCTACAAAATTGCAACTTTTGTGCTTTTGTGCAGTTGTATCAGTTTGAATATCTAAGGTTGTGTCTTTATACCTGTTCCGAACAAACTTGAACAATCTATTAATAAGTGGTCCCTCCATCATTTTATTCATTCAAATTTCGATCAAGGTATTAGTCTCATAATGCATCTGTGTCAATGTCAATGTAAAAGAGAGGTACAAATATAAGTTGGTTTGCCAAACACACAGATTGTAGTGTTTCTTTTGTATGTAAAAGATCATTGTATCTTGAGAGATAAACGTCTGAATTAATCGTAAGTACCAGTGCGATGGACAAATCTCTCTTAAAGACATAGTGTTAAACACTAGCCTTGATCAAGTCAAGTAAAGTTTTCAATCATCCAAATCAAATAAATAGTTTTATTTATTGTTTCAAGTATTTTCATATTATATAGTATCGTGCACATATATAGAATACTGAAATAACAATATTAAGATAACAACTTAGAACTAAGAATCAAAGCATGAAAGGTTAGAAGTAGGGTGGTTCTCCTCTACAACAAAATATGGTTTTTACAGCATTCATAAAATATCGTTAAAGAGTATTTATGGCATTGGGCTAAATGCCATAAGTAGAAAATATTGGAAGAACAACAGAATTCAAAAAACGCCGTGAATAGTCTCTATTAACAGCGTTCAGACAAAAGCCGTGAATACTGTATTGACAGCATTCATACAAACACCATAAAAAATAGTAAACACTACTATTAACGACATCCATACAAACTCTATAAAAAGTAGTAAAAGCGTTGGTATAAACATTGTTTAGATTTTTTTATTTTTGCTTTTATTTCCTCTGCAATATATACGTTTAAAGAATAACAATGTGTTACACGCTCTCAAAGGTGACGAAAAATGCTCCTAACATGTTTATCCATCCAATTCCTCAAAGGGTGTACAAGCTACCATCGACTCAATCCACAAGGGCACTATTTCAGCCTTGTAGATGTCCGAACCCCATACCTGCAAGCATATAAATGGTTGGGAGACAACTTTTGAATTTATTGATAATTATAAGGATGTTTACATGAGATGCTGTAATATTCGCCCAATGCCTCAAACACCAACTAGCCAACCCCTCCCTCACCGCCCAAAATAAAGGCAACTCACCAGCTTACTTGTTCTAATTACAACTCTATAGTAATTATACAACAGCAAGGGAGGCACCATAAGAAGTGGGCGGCTACCATTGTTCATTAAACCATGGAACCAGGCATCGCTTCTTCAAAATTGTGAGTCCCAGAAGAATGGTTGTTGTCCCAGCAACCCTGGAAAAATAATCAATAAAACTAAGCATGTATGCAGTACCAAGAAAAAAAAAAAAAAACTAAGCATATTTCTTTTAACAAGTGAAAACTGCCATTTATTTATTTTTAGGAAAACTTCTCACCTACTAAATTGGTCAATAGGCATTAAACCATCTAAACATAAAATGCCTGCCTATTGACCAATATAGTGTGACTGACTTCAGAGGATAAGACGTCTTTTAGTGGATGAATTGAATGTTTCTTTTTGTTGATCCTTGATAAAATCTTTTAAAATGATTAAAAATGATGAAAATTAAATAAAGCAATGATCTACATGATATAGTAATAATAAAAAGGCAGTTCAAGAAGTGTATAACCCCTTCATATAAAAAATAAATAAATAAAAACTAGTGTTTTCACGTGTCAAATATTAGTGTTCACATTTACTTTTAGGTTTTGTGGCTTTGCAAAATAAATAGCAGCAGACAGGTAAACTGAATAGGCAGGAATCTTAAGCAGAATAAGGGAAAACTGCAATTCTACTTAAAAATTTGTGCTTGATTTGAGCAAATGACATATTTGACAAAACAGTTATTTTTTTACATGTAGACATTCTAATTTAGTGTAGTTTATAAAGAAATTACCAGATAAGGAAAACCCACAAGAAGATGGTTGAGGTCAAATGCCACCTTGTGGTTAGAAGGGCTGTCGCTCACCGAGTTCCCAGATCATTTCCCGGTTGCTTCAATATATCAAGGCTACCACCAATGGCACTGCCACTACCACATTTAGTCCCACTCCATCATTCAGACTTGCAGAAATGTGCTACTGCTGAGTAACAGCACAACCATCCATCCCGAATTTCATTCACTCTTCCTCTGCTGCCTGAATCACATCAGTTGCCATGGTGAGAATTGGTGTGTACCAATGCACCACATTTTCAAACATCTCAATCAACGCATCCCCTGATTTAATCTGTTCAGTGACCCTTTTCTCTATATAACGGATTTGTCATGTAGCTTCAAACCTGCAGAAATTATCGAAAAGAATAGTAAATAAGAAATCTATTCACTAAAGGTGAAAGGGAATAAAAATCAAGAAACCTATTGAGGAAATGTGTTCGGTAACTGATGCCTTCCGAACTTATTTTTCCAGCCATTCCATATTTTCTAATCATCATGAAAAGTATACTAGGTTGGACAGTTAGGATCATCCAATCCGGCTAATTTTGGTCTAAGCTCAGCATGAAGTGGGTTCCATTCCCCTTGAATATGGATCATGTGGACTGGTAGGATCCACCATACAAGTACTTCAGATTTTCTTAATAATCAAAACTTAGAAAGAAGTAGAAAAGGCATGCCAGTTGATTACCCATCCATCTCTAGCATTTGGAGATCTATGAAACAAGCATCATATTGGTGGAGTGGGTGGAGCATCCCTAAAAGCAGCCTTCCCACTCTCCACATGTGACAATAGTTCCATACTTCGTTAAGGCAACCTTCTGTTACACTGCAGTTAACAACATTGTCATCAATGACCAATATTTGCCTTCCATTTAGTAGACTCCGAAGGGTTGATATCTTCCCTGTATCTTGTTGCCTTGATTACCTATACCAAGGGCTTATTGGAGACACATAGTCATCATACTTAATCAGAGGGGCTTCATTATTACACCACAAATAGCTACTTTGAACTCATCAAGCTCAGTCGTGTGTGAGGTAGCCAAGAGGACAATCTTTAGATGATTTTTCAGAGGTTTCTATCTCCCATTTTGTCTAAATTTCTTTGAGTAGATGCGGAAGCGCACAAGACCTGTTCCCTTACCCCAAGCATCTTCATCAAAAGCAACATGTCAAAATTAGTTGTTGCCGTAAGTACACAAAAAGTAACGATAAATTAGCCAAATAAACTAAGGTTCTTATGCTAAATTTTTTTATTTTGAAATTGGAATTAATCATGCTTCATATTATTACTCCAATAACAATGCTAGACTTGGACAAGCAATTCCATATTTTGGCTTTTCTTCTCTCTTTTTTCTCTACAAAGTATTTTGTAGCTTGTGGTTCAATTTTTTTCAAGGTTTTCCTTCTATTATGAGGTCAGTAATAAGACTTGATAACTGATATTTTCTTAAGTAGTAAATGCAAGAATTAACTTAAATTGGTTTAATATGTCATTCTTTTAAGTTGGTTTCAAGTTACCATGGGGGTGAAGGCCTTTAATTTATGTGACCTTTGGCCCTTTTTAACAACTATGCAAAGCCAAAGGGAAGTTACCTTCTGTTGCATGTATTTGATACATAAGAACATGACGTTTTCAGACTGACAGCGGTTAAAGAGGTTCAATGAATTAACAAATCAAAAGAATTTGAGCAATCAACTGGGTACAAAATGAAGAAAAACTATTTTTATGTGGGCAGTATGCTATTTGTTGAGGATTAGTATCACATAAAAATGGCTCAGCATCGATCATTGCTTTGGGTGAAAAATTAAGCTCCTAACTGGCACATCCAATGCCCAAGTCCATCATTAGAAATCAACCTTATGGTGCTATCAGCTTACAAGCAAACGTGATGTTTCTTTCTACCTTCTTCAAGGGTACCATAACCACATTGTGTGTAACTGCATCACTTCCTAACACACAATTATGAGATGCATCTGATTGTTCCAAACTCATCTTTTTGAATCAAGTTTAACTTAGAGGTGATGGTATCTCATAAAAACTTCCAACCAGAGTGTGGACCTTGATGCAAGATCTCAAGACAACACCTGTACTATGGACCTTCGTGTTGTGTGCCTAGGTTAAGTAATTAGATCCTCTTCCCTTGACAGATCGGTTTTTTGAGGTGGAATGGTCAAGGTACTTAACATTAGTATAAGAGTTAGACACTATGTCCCAAGTTCGAGTCATGGGGAGGGGGGCTTACCTACATGAGAGGCCAGAGTGAGTGCCACTACAGAGTAAGCCGCTGTGGACGTTGGTTGCAGAGCGTGGTGGTTTGTTGTGTGCCTGTGTTAAGTAATTAGACCCTCTTCCCCTTGATAGATCAGTCTTTTGAGATGGAATGGTCGATATACTTAACACTCGGTTTCTCTCAACTTCAGAGCATGCATCATATTGAATGTAAACTGAAAGCCTACAACAATTTTCAGGTCTAAAACATGCTTGAGGACCAACATATCTTTTGACAATTGTTTCACCTCACCTAGCATTTCAACTCAATGATTGTGAATAAAACAAGGGCTACATGTTTATTATTTTCACAAAGATGTTGAGTTGTCGTGCTGCAAGCATGTTTTAAAACAAAGAAATACACAACCTTAAGTTCACTCCCAAACTGTGTCATCAAACCCAATACGCCACAATCCAAGATGAACTAAAAAGGAAGAAGAAAAAGAAAGGAAAATAATGACACTATCATAACCATCCTAAGCAACAAGCCCATTTATTAAAAGGGACATGTGGCATTCCATAAGTGTATGGGTGAATTAGGAAACCTATTCAATCATGGATCCAAAAGCTATAGAGCTAGGACTGCCTTTTTTTTTTTTTTGCATTAGAGCCCTTTACCCCTTTTCCTATAACATTAGAACAAGAAGGTATTGAAATGGATCATGCTAATCTATAAGAATTACTCTATAGATTATGGTATCATTATTACCTGTAAGGTAAAAAATCAGAACAAATTATCTGCATAATCTGTAACAATTTGAAGGTATTGACGTTATCAAAAAATTTCTAGCCACCATAAGTGTTCATTCATCGTCAAGAAGGTTAGATGTTTAATTGTTCAAACATGCCATTGAAAATGAGATTGGGATTGCTTCAACAATCATTAGATTTCAATATAGAAATAACGAGGGCCATAAAGGAGGAAGCATACCTATTCCTCTGATTCATTGTGGTTACCAAGTGTAGGAAATGGCCAACAAAACTTCTTTTCAATGAATCTCATAGACATATCTGATGTATTCAGAAAGGAAAGGACCATGTGAAGACTACATTACAAAGCAATAAAAGCTCTAAGACTCACTCTCCCATAAAACTACATTTTTTGCAAATATTTAGTAACAACTCTAGATTCTGGAGCAAAAGTAGTCTTAATCCATGGCTGCTCCTGGGATAAAATAAAACTACTCGAAGTGCCTTAGTGTTAGCACCCCAAGACTTTTGCTCAGCACGGGTCTAAATACAATTCAAAGAGGGGACTGTGCATTGTTAGATGGGCGTGGGTAAGCAGACCCAGACATCTGGCCTAGGAGGAATGATGCAAATAGGCGGGCATGGGTAGGTAGCCCAGTAGCCTAGCCAACGGTGGCATGCAGACTCGGAGCACAGTTAGAGGTATGGCGGGCATGGGCTGCGCATGGGTAGGTGGCCCAAATAACCCCATGACATGTAGGCAGCAAGAGAGCAACATGCAGCACATGTCAACCTAGGTTGTGCATGGGCAACTGGCCTAGGCAGCTTGGCACACGAAGGCAAGCTATGCAGCAAATCCAGACATAGCACCAGCACTGGGCTGCACATGGGCAGCTGGCCCAGGCAGCTTAGCACAAGTCAAGGCCCAAGGGGGCACTCAGCAGTAGTATCAGGCACCAAGGACCATGGAGCAGGCACTGGGCATGCGTGGCACAGGCCCAAGGTAGGGGTGTTGGGTGCCCGTGGCTCAGACCCATGCCTCGGGCCTAAGCATGTGAGGCAGCCAGGCACATACACATGGGCACGTAGGAAAGCATGGGCGCTCAAGACATGGCCCCAAGGTAGGCAGGTGCATAGCAGGCTAAGGTGCCCAGACAGGCCCCGAGACAAACCGGCACATAGGCAACACGATACCCAAAAAACCCTCCACATCAGGATTGCATGCGATTGGGCACCAAGCACACAGGCTCGCGTGGCCCGACGTGACAAGTGTGCATGGGCGAGGCTGCGTTCAGCAATGTGGGCCGCAAAGTGTGCGGGTGTGGCGGCATGGCAGATGTACACAGATGACATGGCATATGGGCGTGCACACAGGCAGCATGACGTGCGGGACAAGGCACGTAGGTGGCACATGCATGTAGGTGCATGGCACTTGGGCAAGCACAACATACATAGCTTGTGGACATGGACTAGGTGACACGATGGTGTGTGGATTCGGCATGCAAGCATGGGCGCGTGGCCTAATGTGGCTCAATGGTTGACTCAGTCGTGGGCGTATGCCTGAGTGGCCTGATGGGGCACGATGTAGATGGGCAGTTGGCCTGATGGTGGGGTGCATGGCCTGGATGTGGGGTGTAGGGGCCTGATGGTAGGTGCATTGCGAGGTTGTGGGGTAGGTAGCTCGCATGGCTTAATGGTGGCTCACATGGTTTGATTATGGCACAACAGTGTGGGGCGCATGGCATGATGTTGTGACATGGTCATGGCTTGGATGTGGGGCAGTTGGCACAGCTGAGTGTAGCTTTTGACTGGTGGGCAAAGTGGCCCATGTGGCATGCTGAGCTTGGCTCGAGTAGCACATGGGCTTGGCTTGGGAGCAACCAACAAAGCAAGATGGCATTCTCCAAGGTAGCTATGAGGGACATGGGACAAGTGGGTAGACTTAGAGGACACCATGTGCATATGTAATGGGGCAGCAAACATGGCTTGGATGCCATGCTTGCCAAGTGTTCGAAGAAAAGCCTGAACCAGTTTTGGATCAGTTTTTTGGTACATATGAGGGGGCCTATGAGCGTACCTTAGAGGATGTATTGTTGGCCTATTTAAAGGCCAGCCACCCTGTCATTGCAGCAGACATTGGGTGTGAGAACAAGTCTCTTAAGTGTAAAGAAATAAAACAGGCAGTGGCCCTTTAAACTAGTTGTGTCTTGCGTGTGAGTAGTGTGTGTGGGTTGTACAAATAGTGTGAGTTCTCTACTTGGTCTGTGGGCTATTCTAAAGTCTTTGGCTAGCACGTCTGGGGGTGCTTAGAGTAGGCTTTTGGGGTGGACTCAAACTTGCGGTATCTTCTTTTGGGTAAGGCTATTAGCTAAGTCAAGGTTGACTTAGTGCCTACACGTGGTGCTACAAACTAGAAAGTGAAAAAATTTCTAAGTGTTGTGAACCCATGACAATTTGGTATTTGAGCGTTGTTGAATGCTTGCAATAAGTGTGATGGCTGGCGGTAATGCAATAGATGCTTTGAAGGAACAGGTGATGCGGTTGGAGCGAGTTGTAGGAGAGTTGTTTGACTTCAACTAGCAGACTTCCGACATGGTGGTACGTGTAGAGACCTTGGAAAAGACTCTCATGGAGTGGTGTATAGATTGGGAGGCGGATAAGGCCAATCTCACTTTGGATTTGGCATCCTTGATAGCTTTTCAGGGTCAACCTGCAGGCCATAGGCGAAGAAGTGGCTCTACTAAAGTTGGCGGTGTGAACTTCTCTAGCATAGACTAAACCGTCACCACACAAAGCTAAAGTGTCAGAATTGAAGTCATTCGATGGTGCACGCATTGCAAAAGATCTGAATAACTTTCTCTAAGATATGGAATAGTATTTCAAGGTTGTTCATACCCTAGAGGAAGAGAAGGTGACCCTTACGAGCATGTTTCTCATTGGTGATGCGAAACTGTGATAAAGAACATGCTTCGACAATGATGTGTCGATAGGAAGACCCTTAATTTTCACTTGGGAGGTGCTCAATAAAGAATTGAATGATTAGTTCTTGCCATGTAATATGACATGGATGGCGTGTGAGGCATTGCAAAAGCTGAAGCATACAAGCACAGTGTGGGACTATGTCAACAGGTACTCCTCATTGTTGCTTGACATTAAGAACATGCTAGAAGAGGACAAGCTCTTCAACTTCATGGCGGGACTGCAAACTTAGGTCCAGATGGAATTATGATAGCAAAGCGTGAAGGACATCCCTTTAGCCATAGCCACTGCCAACGTCTTGGTGGATTACTAGGCCAAGTCGAAAGACAAGGTGGCCTAGCAAACCTAGACATCTGGCCTTGGAGGAATGATGCAAACAAGCGGGTATGGGCAGGTGGCCTAGTAACCTAGCCAACGGTGGTATGCAGACTAGGAGCATTTATAGAGGCATGGTGGGCATCAGCTGCACATGGGCAAGTGGCCCAAGCAGCCCCATGACATGCAAGCAGCAAGGGAACAACATGCAACACATGTTAACCGAGGCTATGCATGGTTAGCTAGCCCAGGTAGCCTGCAAGTAGCGGGGGCAGCAATACACCTAGGCTACGTATGGGCAACTGGCCCAGGCAACTTGGCACAGGCTGAGGCCAAGCAAAGGTCCAAGGGGGCACCCAACAGTTGTATCAGGCACCAACGCCTATGGCATAGGCACAGGGCATGTGCAACACAGGCTCAAGGTAGGGGTGCTAGGCACACGTGGCTAAAGCCCATGCCTTAGGCCCAAGCACGTGAGGCAGCCAAACATGCACACATGGGTGCGCAACAACTGCATGGGCACGCATGGGTGCTCAGGACATGGCCTCAAGGTAGGCAGGCTCACAACAAGCCAAGGCACCCAGACGGGCCCCTAGACAAATAGGCGCACAAGCAGCAAAGCACCCAGACATCCCTCTGCATTAGGTGCGTGCGTAGTTGGGCACCAAGCGCATGAGCATCGTGGCCTGATGTGGCAGATATGCATGGGCAAGGCCGCGTGCAACAATGTTGGCCACAAGGCACGTGGACATGATGGAGGTGCACGAACGACGTGCCATATGGGGTTGCACATGGGCAGCATGAAGTGCAGGGCAAGGCGCGTGTACAGCACATGCACGTGGGCATGCGCGCATGATGCCTAGGTGAGAACAACGCGCACAACACATAGACATGAGCTAGGTGGCACAATGGTGTGCTAGCACGACATGCAAGCGTGGGCGCGTGGTGCCAGGCTATGTGCATGTGTTGAGACATGGGCACGTGCTAGGTCGCGTGGCTTGATGTGGTTCAATGGTTGACTCCGTCGTGGGCACATGCCTGAGTGACCTGATGGGGGCACGATGCAGCTTGATAGTTGGCCTGATGGTGGAGCACATAGCCTGGACCTGGGGTGTAGGTGGCCTAATGGTAGGGTACATGGCATGGTCGCTGGACAAGTGGCTCACATGGCTAGGTGGTGGCCTACAGGGCTTGATTATGGCATAACAGTGTGGGGCGCATGGCATGATGGTGTGACGTGGTCATGGCCTAGACGTGGGGCAGTTGGCACACCCGAGTGTGGCCTTTGACTGGTGGGCAAAGTGACCCATGTGACATGCTAAGCTTGGCTCAAGCAACACATGAGCATGGCTTAGGAGTAACCAACAAAGCAAGCTGGAATTCTCCAAGGCAGATGTGAGGGACATGGGACAGGTGGGCAAGCTCAAAGGACACCATGTGCATAGGTAATGAGGCAGCAAACATGGCTCGAATGCCATGCCTACCAGGTGTTCAAAAAAAAGCCAGAACCAGTTTTGGATCAGTTTATGGGTGCTTATGAGGGGGCCTATTTAAAGGCCAGCCACCCTGCCATTGTTGCAAACATTGGGTGTGAGAACAAGTCCTTAAGTGTAAAGCAATAAAATGGGCAGTGGCCCTTTAAGCTAATTGTGTCTTGTCTGTGAGCAGTGTGTGTGGGTTGTGCAAATAGTGTGGGTGTTCTACTCGGTCTATGGGCTATTCTAAAGTCTTTGGCTAGCACGTCTGGGGGTGCTTAGAGTAGGTTTTGGGAGTGGACTTGGACTTGCGGTCTCTTGAGTAAGGCTGTGAGCTAAGTCAAGGTTGACTTAGTGTCGCCACATGGTGTTGCAAACTAGAAAGCGAAAATTTTTCTAAGTGTTTTAGACTTGTGACACTTGGCATAATAACCAAGCTTCTTAGAAAAGTCATCAACCTGAGTAAAGAAACTATCTTTCAAATTATGTCTAGTGCAAAGGCTAATTGAAAAGAGTTACGATACAAAGAGGTAGAAATTTAATTACTTGAAAGACTATCCCAATAGGGCCTACTGATTTTTAATGGGGAACAAATGAAAACAAATATAAAGCAACTTGTAAGGTGGTTAGGTGGCTTTTAACAGAGAGGATGTTGAAATTCGTAGTCATGAAACCATGTTGAAATAAGCCAATGAATGGCTCAAAAGCATATTCAAACTCAGTCAATTGTAGAATCATTGGAGTTGGAAGTTGGAACTGTAAGACCACCAAAGTTATCTGATTCAGTAAAAAAGCCTTGAATTGAAAACCGGTTCAATGAATCAAATGGAAAGATTATACTGTTTCTTACTTCCTGTCATAAATAAGGACGGGAAGCTAGCCTTAAGTCCCACCAGGATATTATCCCTTCAATTAATAGTAGCAGGTGCTTGTTGTATAGGATAAGATTCGTAACACAAACACAACATTTTCTAATTGCTACTTTATACATTTCATTCTCTTGATCCTTATATTAAGCTCTTAGAGCTGAGTCCAAGCCTCCATTTGCACTCATTTAGAAGAGCTCAATCCAAGCAACTCATTAAAAGCTCAATTCATCAAGGATCTTTTATATGCATAAGATATACACATATATAGCTTATTATGTTGATATAATTCTTGGGGGCATTGATTTATAGGATATTGGGGACTTGTTTTATGTTAGGGATTTACCCTAATCCCAGGATCATGCGAAAACAAAACAAAGCAGAATAAAGATCAAAAACAAAGAACAAAACATAAAAAACACTAGATTTATGTGGTTCACCCAACTTAGGTTATGTCCATGGAGTTGCTACCATTTTCACTATGATTGAAGAACAAAAAATACAAGATGATTCAATTGTTGTGGTTGCCCTCAACATTATACATATAATTAGAGATACACCGTACAAGTGTGAAAATATCATATACCCCTGCTAAAAAGTGTACAGTACTATCAGGCTCCACACTTTCCATCATTTTAACCACTTGTATCTTTAGCATTTAAGAGAATGTTTGGCTTGTGGGCTATTAGGAGTTGAGTTCTTGTATTTATAATATGGAAGGTTTGCTAGAAAAGAAGTTGAGGGAATCATAAGAACATCTTTTTATCCTTGTTGGAAGAGACCAAGAAAGCTGTAAGATGGTTAAAGAAGTTTTCTAACTACTGTGTAGTTAAAAAAGGGTGCAATTTCTATGAGATCCTACATGTAATTCAAATGGGAATAAATGAAAGTTGAAGTTGCTTCCCATGTGTAATCTTCACTAGGTGGTTAAAGCGTCAGAGAGACAAGTTGATGTTACATATAGATTGATACAAATAAATCCTCATATCCTACAGAAATTGGTGGTGGTGTCCTCATATCTCATTTTATGGCCTTTGTACTTCTACTACAACTGCTTAGGCTAGTTTTTCTCTCATCCACAACTGAATAGGGACTTAGTTAAAGCTTTGGCATATTGATTTAATCCTTATTCTAGATTGCTGTTTTTTTTTTCCAAGAAGGTGTTGATGCTATCTAGAGCCTCTAGGTGCTGATTCCTAGAGTATTATACTAATTCCACCTGCTTCATCAATTGCTGAGTTATTTCCTATAATAGTGTACTCTGAACTCTATTTCAATCCCTAAATCCTATTTTAGTATTTGATTTTTGATAAATTCATTATGCACAAACACCATAATTGGCCACCATATAATCCATCTCCTACTTATTGTTTACAGGTTAGAATAGTTACAATCAACTTCTACTACCACCTCACAGCTGAAGCTCTGTTAACAATTTCTTATCTTAAAATTCAGATTTATTAGTTTTCTTTACTTTTACTACTCCTCTTACATTTATTTTTCTAAACTCCAAATCCTAATAATAGCCATGACTGAAATTAGAGTTTCTGAATTTTGTTATATACAAACATCTGACTGCTTATTGGATAATAAATGCAAACATGTTCCATTATTTATTATATATAATGTTCAACATAATCCCCTGAATAAATTGGTTCAAAAGAAAAAGAAAAAAAATACAGATCACATCTGTTGCAACCAAATAGTCAGTTGCTTATTAGCTAGGAGGCAATAGCATAGATATAGATGTATATGTGTGAAAGGAAGAGGAAATAGTATAGATTCGTATGTGTGTGGGTAATTTATCATGCATGCTTATGGCATGCCATTCTCAATTGAACAGGCGGATCCGAAAATGCACCGTCTACAATTTGATCGAAAACCCATTTGTTTGCTGCCTCTGTATAGTGAACTCCATCCCAATTTACTCGAACAGAAGGGTTTTCACATGATCCCCCGAATACTAGGCTGCCATTGACAGTGCCAGTTTCTCCACAGCCCACACTACCATAGTTATACTTGTTGTCCCCATAACCACAGCAAGCTGTAATTGGTTGCTCAAACCCTGCAGGTTTAGTTCATTCGAAAGTCAAGAACATGTTAAGAGTGAAAAAGAAGGGCAGTGCAAAATGTGTACCTAGGTAGATAACAGCTTCTACAAGATTGATAGGTTCTTACTTTGGGGGTGGAAGTGGATTGGATTTGGCATGTTTGGGTTGGGTTGTAAATGTCCCAATTGACTCTAAACTACGTTTGGAATAGCCAACGGGCGAGTCAAAAGTTGCCACCCTAGTCCGCATTAGATGGACCAAGCACATGGCTATAAGGAACATTAGACCAGCCAAGGCCTGGTTGGCCAATCATCAGGGGTGAAATCCTAGCCCAGCCCAGCATAAGAAGATCCAGTGGACAACTAGGCCTGCTTGGATGGACCGATTTGTCACCTTGATTAATCTATACACAAAAGAAATAAAAGAAAGGACATTTATAGTTCTATAATAGTACATTATATATGAGCATATAAAGTTATTTACGAGGATGCAACTCAGACCAGTTGGTTCAACCAAACTCTGAACCGTCATCTGGTAGCTTGACACAACTAAAGGATCAAGATGACGCACTCAAGTCAAGCCCAATATGAATGTGATTCACTTAGCCCTAACCAATTAAGACTTTGTTAGTCAAGTTGGCTCAGACAACAGCCTCGGTTAAGCTCACAGCTGAGTTGCCAAATAGTAAAGCAAGTCAAAAAATGCAGTCGGTCCAGCCTGAGTTAGTTTAATTTGTCAGCTTTTAAAGTATTGTGAGTCATAACGTCTGAGATTATTGATACTAATGTATGAAACATCTCCTTTAGGACTTACCATACTTGTTAGCTTGGCTGATGAGAAGGTACTTCACTGAGTAAATATCAACATAAGTGATTGCAGCCAAGGGAAGCTCCTTCCTCAGTTGAACCACAGCCTCCTTCAACTTCTGATTGAAGTATTGCGCCACCTCGTTATAAGGAGTCGCACAACCGGCCGCGTCCATTTGAGATGCTGTGACCGGAAAATTAGCCAAGATGTATGGAAGGCAGCCGATGGGACCTGTGTTGTGGATCCAAAATGATCTGCCTCGTCCTTCATTATACAGTGACTACATCATCACAACCCAAACAATCTTAGCAATGATGCTAGATAAAATAACAAGAACACATAGGAAGTACATGGGCTGTTGAACAGGAAAATACAAGCTACATACAAGAAACATAAAATGGGCAAGTTTCTGAAATCTGAAGGCGTTTGAGCCATATCAACCAGGGGTGTAACTTGGGTTGGGCTCAACATCTCATATTATAACAAGATATATCTGCCAACGCCCCCTTATCGGGTGGTTGCGGTATTATCCTCCTTTGTGGAGATCATGGGGTTGAATCCCTAGGGTTTGCAGTGTGCATTGGCACCTGCTTGGTATTATTGGTCTGTAGGCCTGAGTGACCTGAAAAAGTCGAGGTGGGATTTGGTAGGACAACTTGCAAAGTACCTAAAGTAAGAATGGCATTAGGGCTGACACAACAGCCCAAAAAAGTGATATACACTTTTGGGGGATGCTTTTCAGTTTTTGGGACTGATGTGTCGGCCCTAATGTCATTCTTACTTTAGGCACTCTGCAAGTTGTCCTACCAAATCCGGAGTGGAAAAAGTCATGTAAAATGTAAGAGTACTCAAAGTGAAATGTACCCAGAAAAAAAAAGTCATGTAAAATCCGGAGTGGACTGATGTGTCGGCCCTAATGTCATTCTAGCCCATGGGCTGGCCTCTTTACACCCAATTAACAC
>JAOXJP010063014.1:0-15588 GCA_025762735.1 Platanus orientalis | reverse complement strand
GATTAGTCAAAATTGTATTTTTTAAAAAAAATAGTAAGATCTAAAAAAAAGAACATTAATTTAAAAATAGTTGAGAAATATAAATCAAAGTCATAAAATTAATAAATCATAAAACTTCTCAATATATATATATAGATCAATTCCTTAAATTCATATGCTAATTCCACAATTACGATAATAATTGAGAAGAAATCAATATTATAAAATACATACAAAAATCAAATGAGCCTTCACTAAAAAGAAAAAAAAAATCAATTCGTTAAATTTGAATGTGTTAAATAAATAAAACGAAACTTCACAAAACAAAAGGATTAGGTTTGAGTTGAACCATATGATTGTACACTCTTGATATGATACGAATTTGACCTACCAAACACGAATTGTCACCTTGTTGTAGTTTTTTGTAGCATAGCTAAAAAGCATGGATATATTGTAGACACGACATGAACTTGATCCAACAACATAGATTGCTACATTGTTGTAGTTTTTATAGCATAATAAAAAAACATGGTTATTTTGTCTTTTAATATGAGTCTTTTGTTTTATTTTTAATCCTTTTTGATTATGCTACCAAAAACTACAGAAAATTTTGTTGTAATTAATTATTTAGTAGAAAAATGTAAAAAAAAAAACCAAGAAGAGAGAAAAATAAGGGAGGAGAAAAAAGTGATAACATAGAAAAGATGAAGAAAAAGAAAAAAAAATAGAAGATAGTAAAATGATGTAAAAAGAGAAAAATAATTGCATTAAAAAAAACACACACACACACGATAATGTTAGAAAAGAGAAGAAGTTATGAAAAAGGATGAGAGAAAAGAGAAGAAGTTAGGAAAAAGGATGAGAGAAAATTTCTAAAAAAAAGATTGACTACATGTCAAGTGACACGAAACATTAATGAAAAAAATAAAAAATATTAGAAAAATTAATAAAAAGTAAAATGAAATCTATTGTAAAAACCCGTTTGCTTTAATATACAAGTGTAGATAGGTATTTATATAAAGTATATTTACTAATATACCCTCTTTTACCCTTGCTTTTACCAAGACACTCGTATGTGGATTCAAATTGACATAATGTCTGTTCCTTCTGACGGGAGATGATTCCATCTCTCTGTTGATAAACAATAATAAAATAATTACCAAATAATGATAAATAACTAAAAATATAACGGTTAATCATTAAGAGGTAAAATAATGAAGATATACTGTTATAAAAAGACTGGAGGTTTGATTGGGAGATTAAAAAAACATTGTAGTAGATAACACCCGTGTTATGACGAAATGAACCCAAGATCTACAATCATGGTCAAACCTTTGGTTTGGAAACTTTCCATGTTGGGCATTGATAAAATGTTATGACAAGCAAAATACAAAGATTCTCTAATCCTGTGCAACGGTATTGGAATGGGTTCTAGCTATAACCCTGGCATCTATCTTGGGTTTATTCCATCACAACCTAGAAATCTGATCACCATGTTCTGTTCATAAAAGTTATGTGTCTTGGAATCAGTATTAGCCAACTAGCCCAAAGAGCTCAGTAGTGGAACTCAAAGGGCAGATTTATGTTGTATGTAATTGGTTAGGGTTAAAAAGGATGAAAGATCTCAACCGTATGAGACCGTTGTACGGACCTTCCACCCTTATTAAAACCACAAGGGATGTCAACGAATGGAAGTGAGCCAAGTTTTGATCAGCTCAACTCAAGCTTGTCACACAAGGATTAGGCTCAGGTTTGATACAAACTTGAAATGTCGACTCCGTACTTGACTCATTAAGATTGAGGTTGGCTCACCTTGCCTCGCCTCGTCAATTTCAAATTTTCTTTCTTTTAGTCTGAATCTACTATGACCCATGAACCAAACCTGCTCCCAAAGACTAATGATATAGTTTGTTGGAACAAGCCCATCAATCCATAAATTGAAGTCCTACATTACCTATGTAAAAAATCAACAATGTTAATGATTTTGATGAGAAAATCAAACTTAAAAATATCCATTTAGATTTGTAGCACCTACAAGAAACGTTTACAATTTTGATTTTGGCATAAGTTTCGATTCACCTAGATACGGAAATGATGGAAAAATTACAAAAACAATGAAAATTTTAGGGAAACATAGGACTTTTTTATGAAACTTCTGGATATGATAAAATAAATAATAATACACCTTTAAGAACCATTACATATACAAAACAACATTGTCTCCTATGAAAAATATGAACACTAGAAACTTTTGAATTTTAAAATGAAACTTTAGAAAATATTATAATAAACATCATTATACACCTAAACACCATTAATCATTGGGGTATCAATACTTGAAAGCCAACACCCTTGAGACATGCTATTGTGCATATCATCCTCATTTGGGGCTGTTTAATGCTTTTTCTGATGCATATCTGAAACTTATGAATCAACATATACTTACTAGCATAATTTAAGTATAATTAACTTCAGTTAACATATGCTTTAAATTTAACACATTATATGGCCTATGCATAGCTTTACATTTAGGGTTATCAATTGGGCCGGGCTAAGGTCAACTCAAACTCAGCCTAAACTTAATTACCCAGGCTTGAACTTAGCCTAGCAAAAACTTGGTCCAAAGTAGTCAGCCCAAACTCGGCCCGTTTTAAAATCATGGGCTTCGGGTCATGTTTGAGTTGTCTAAACTTAAATATCCTTTCTAAATTTGGGTTGATAATGGGTCCATAGTTAGCCCTAAATACTTTGAAAATATGCCTAATTTATTGGGCTGATAATAGGCCAAAAACTTCCATATATTTATTGGGCTAAGCTATAGAAATTTCGGATGGGGCTAGGCCAAGGTATACTTTTTATACCTATTTTGGGTAGGGCTGGGCTCTATTTAATTACTATTTCAGGTTGAGTTCGCGTTAAAAGTGAGTCTGCCCAAACTCAGTCTGAATAAAATTTTGGGCCTTAAAGTTGGGCCTGAACTTAGTTAACCCGAAGTTAGCTTGGCCTAGTCCATCAATGTTTTGAGCTAGATATGTCAGGCTTCGGGCCAACCTAGCTCAATTGACACCATTATTTGCATTAGAGTTGCATTGGAAGTAACTTTTTTCCCAAATAAATAATTTTTTGAAACTTTTTGTTTTGAAAAATAAAAAAATACAATATGTTCCAATTTGTTCAAACATGTTTATTGTATTTTAAAAAAATATATATCATTTTTTAGTATTTGTTAATTATTGAAAAAATTAAATAATTTTTTTGGAGAAAATATATCGAAATATTTTATAATGAAAAGAATGTGTAGTAATGCTATATATAAAAAAAAACAAATGAATCTATGCTCATTTGGTCTGATTTTTGGTTTTTAACAGTTTTTTAAATATTTAAAAAAAATTTTGGCTAAAATATACCAAAATCTACCAGAATATAAAGCACGGGTAGTAATACTATATATAAAAAAATTAGACAATACATGATCATTTGTTTTTTATTTTATTTTACTTTTTTCTTAATTTTTTGAAAAAAAATAAAAAATTATTTATCAAAAAAAAAATTATGATTCCATAAAAGTGTAGATCAGGAATATAAATTATACATATAAAAGATCTTCACTAAAAAGATATGCAATTTGGGACTTACTGAAGTTTTTATCAAAATTGGGGTTAAGGCTTCGGGAGAGAAATAGGTTCGGTCGACACAGTATCGATTGAAAGCCTTTAAAAATAAGTTATTCTATACAAAAAGTACCATTTATCATTGAAATATATTGATACGACTGGTACGTATCAGCAATACAATCACTTTTAAAATTGTTATGTAGTTTCGTTTCCTTATCCTATGAAATCGATATGTATCGTCTGAAACCTTTGCATATTGACTAAAACTTGAAACTATGCATAAAATGTGGGATGCATTGAATATCATCCATCCAAAATAAAAAAAAAAAAAGAATAAAGAAATATATCTTTCTATATAGGTAACACAATACAAAAGGAAAATATTAAAAAAGAGGTTAATCCTCCCATTTTTTCAAGTAATGATCAAACTAACAATAGACTAACAACCTTGCTCTATTACAAGATCAAGAGGTCATGAACCAACAGTTCTCTTATATAAACAACTTCATTTGTGCCAAGAGATTTTTTCAGGAGGGTTTATGTAACACCTTGTGTTACACTTTAAGGGAAAAATTGTAATTTTGACATCGAACCTTTGGACCAAGTTAGAAATGTAGAACCCAAGGTTGACCTCAAACCTGTCAAGTTTGAAAGGTATCCTATAGAGTGGTTTGGAAACCCTTTGGACCAAGTTAGAAATGTAAAACCCAAGTTTGATTTCGAACTTGTCAAGTTTGATTTCGAACTTGTCAAGTTTGATTTCGAACTTGTCAAGTTTGAAAGTTATCTTAATAGCGTATTTGTGATAACTTTGTGGGCACACCAACACCAATCTCGAGGGAATTAGAGTACAAACCATATATCACTAAAAATTTATTCAATTTTACTTTTCAACACTTTAAATGGTTCACAAAAAAGAGTTTCCTGGAGAAAGTTATGCCCATTTTACCGAAAGATGTTTAAGTCGGACGTTTAGAACCCCTGACCTATGTGCTTGATTGATCAAAGAGATGGGGCATGTGCTTCGGGAGGTTCCTTGACCGGTCACCAAAGCTCTAATTGGTAAAGCTTGACTGGGCACCAAAGCCTTGACCAGTCAGGAGTGAAAAAAAGCTGAAAGTTGCAAAAAGTTATATTTTTTTGCCATTTTTTAGACGTGACCTTTGACCATTAGACCCCCATACATGTGGGATCTCGTCTTGAATGGATTATAGTCACTCTAAATCCTTATTTATGTCATTTAGAACAAAAAAGTAAAGTTTAGAGAGGTTTGAGGAGCTTGGGAGAGGAAGAAAAACTTTTACCCTAATTTGGTAAGTTTCACTCTCAACTTGGAAAAATCTGCTAGAATAAGTAATTTTCTTCTTAGATCTAGCTTTGATGATTATGGATCTTGGTTATTCATCTAAGTTTATGTATTCCAACCATTGAATACCATATTTTTTTTTATAAAGAAAAAAGGCTTAAACAGGGGAAAGAAGCCTTTGGTGAAGGATTTTCTTCAAGATCAGGTGTAGGATCTTTTGGTGAGTTGATACACAATTTATGTTTATACTTTTCATTCTTAGGTTCTTAAAAATGTGATTTCATTCTATGTTTACAAAGATTTATGAATTAATCTCATGGAAATTGGTTATGTGAATGGATATGCATTTTATGCACACTTTCCTTTCTTACAATCTTAAATTTGTTGTTAGTGAACTGTGTTTTAGTGGATTTATCTCTATTTCCACTTGAGTATGTTGATTTTTATTATAATGGATCATAGTTTCATGGTGTGAGCATGTTAGATAGTAATTTCCTTATGGATTTTTTGTTTTCTTAAGTTATGAAACTATTTCTTGTGAATGAAGCCTTATGAAATGGATTGAATGGTCTCTATTCTATGTGATGAAGTTTGGGAACTTGATTTACTTGTATTGTAGGGTATGGAAGGCTTCTTATAGTGAAAATTGGGGTTTTCCTATGATTTCATTGAGTTTCATAATTCTTACATTCTACATGTTTAATAAAATGTTTCTTACAAATTTTTCATATTATTCACATGTTTCTTGGATGCCTTTAGATTCTTAACATATATTGTCTTCTATGGTAAATTCCTTTAAATACATGTTGGATTATAGAAATTTGTGATATTTTATTGATTCTCATGCTAGAATCTTAGAATTCATATGTAATACTTTAGACTTTACATCATGTGGTAGCTTTTAAAGGCATGAAGAACATGCTATCTTTTGCATGGTTTACTATGATATTTTCATGAGATATTTTACTTAAATTTCAACATGAATTTTAAAGAACTTGAGGTACTTGGTTTTTAACGTTTATGAAAATTGGCATAAAACAATTTTACATTCATAAGCATCCTATATGTCAATAGATTTTGGTAAAATATCTATACTTGCATGTTGGCATGTGACTCCTTTCATGTGATTTACTACTTCATTCTTTAAACTCTTTATGAGATAAGACATGTAAACATTTCAAATGACATACTTATATAATATCTACTTTACATAAGCATAGTTTTGGCTTTCAAATTTGAGTATGAAGATATGATGTGATACCCTTATGCGGAAATATGCCATTTTGAGCCTGAAGACCTCTAAGTGGGTTAATCTTTATGACATTTATATGTCTATAGTCTTTATGATCTCAGAGACCCTTATATGGGTTAGCTAGATGTAGTCACATAGACCTTATGTGGGTTTTCCTTCATATGCCTAGAGACCTCCATGTGCGTTGCCTTTCTTAGGCCTGGAGACCCCTATATGGGTTACCCATCTTGGGCTCATAAACCCTTATGTGGGTTGTCATTCTTAGGCTCAAAGACTCCTTTGTGGGTTAGACTTTATAGTTTCAGGTACCTAATCATTGGGTTTCATCAATAGGTAAAGATAAGCTTAGTGGTCCAATATATAATGCCTAATCATCAGGCTTTACAAATGGTATCATCAGGTACCTAATCACAAGGTCACATCAATAAGTGAAGATGGTCATTGTGCCTATTAGTCTTATGACTCTAGAGACTCTTTTGTGGGTTAGTCTTTACAGCTTCAGGTACCCAATCAATGGGTCACATCAATAGGTGAAGACTACCTTAATGGTTTAATATATGATGCATAATCATTGGGCTTTACAAATGGTACCATCAAGTACCTAATCACTGAGACACATTAATAGGTGAAGACGACCCTATTGACTCTATCTATGTCATATAATATGCTATGTCGGAGACCCTTGTGTCATATAATATATTATGTTGGAAACCCTTGTATGAGTTATGTGATTTATTTTGTCAAAGACCTTATATGGTTTATATGATATGTTTTATTGGAGACCTTTTGTGGGTTTACATGTGGCATATATATTATTTGGCATGTACATATAGCACTTATCATGTGAGATATAACATATATCATATGCATGACTCAGTTTGGTTCATTTTAGATTCTTTTGTGGTCATCTTGTGATATGTGCATACTTAAATCATAGTGAAGATACATGTTTAGTAAGTTTGATGTACTCTCATATCTATTGTGATTCCTTAGTCTATTTTGATTTTTCCTATTTATTACTATGATTATCTTTGCCCTCCTACGTGTGACATGAATTGCATACACTTTTGCTAAGCTCGTTAAGCTTACCCAAATTTGACAATACCCATAAATGGAGTCTTTGAGGATAGGTATTTGTAGAGACCGTTTGAAATGTAGTAACATGAGAAGTTAGAGGGGCTTTTAGGCCTAAGGATGTTACTTTTTTTTTTTTTTTTATAAAAACTTTAGTTTACTTGATGGGGATGTATTTCATTTCAGTACTTCAGATATGCGTTTTTGGGCAATGATTTGTATATATTCTTTCATGGACATGTTGAGACCCCTACTTTGGATGTTAGGATATTTGAACTTGATGCTATTTTATTATTTCCATTACACTTATTTTGGATAATGATTGTTATTATTATTCTGCTACAATGTGATTGTTTTAAATGGACTTAAAGGGATGCAAATTAAAAAAAAGAATTAATTTATATGAAAAATGATGTGAATAGATAAGAGGGTTGATGATACACTCTTAGTTTGATTGTATCTCCATTATGAAAAACGGATTCGAAACAGATCATATCCATGTTACGGATTTGGATCTGACCCACTACACGATTTGCGGATTCGAGTCATGACAATTTAGATCTTGCTTGACTTATTATGACCTGTTAGGACCTGTCTAGCCTAAGAGGTCAACACGTCACCAAATAGGGGCAGTTTGAATCGAGTTCGACTTCCTTTTTTTGGTGACATGTTGACTTGTTAGGCCAGACAGATCCTAATAGGCCATAAACAAGCTGGATTGGATCCAAACCGTTTCCAAGATACTCTTCAGTTAAGACCTACAAGTACTCGTTTGATCCTTAATGTGGGCGCTTGATTGCATTATTATGGCGTGTCTTGGAATAACGTCCATTCATAATAAACGTCATTTAGATTTGTAGCACCTAGCTGGTGGAGCCCATTTTATAATGTCCATTCAAAATAAAAGGACATATGTCATTTCATATAGGGAATACAATAATACAAACACAAAATATTAAAAAAGAGGTTGATCCTCCAATTTTTCAGTAACCACCTTGAAGATTAAACCATCCTCATCACTAAATGGGCTAACGGCGTAACGCATCACCTACTTTATTACAAGATCTAGGGATATTAACAAAAACACACACCATCAAACATCAAAGTAGAAACATTTGTTTTTTCTTTTTTAATGAAAGGCATCATCAAAATTGCTTAACATCCATATCAAGTTTCAGAATATTTATCTTGTTCAAAAGCGTAGAGGTCATGAGCCAACGGCTAAGTGCTTTTACACGAACGACTTCCTTTGCTTTTGACCTAAGGTTGCTTATTGCATAACTTAGGGTTTTATTTCCTAACTACTTCTAGAACATGCTGTGAAATCTGCCCTTTTTTTATAGAATAAAATCACATTTTTCTCTCTACAACTTGCTATTTTTTGAGAAGAGAAACGCTTCTCGTTCTATGGTGAGACTCTATCATCTCTTTCTTTTGGATTGGTAAGACTCCAATCTAAAGGGATAAGATCATATAGTGATTTTGTAGTGTTATTGTTCTTTTTATTAGTGGCCCAAGAGGCCAATATGCCTAGCCCATATAGGCTCTTTTCTAAACCATATAAGTCCTTTTTTAGGTCCATGAGGCCTTTTTCAGGTTGAGGAAATTTACTAGGCCCATTATAGGTAATACTAAGGAAAAAGGCCCACAAAGGATTCCTTTGGGCCGAGCAAACCCCCTATCTTTTTTCTTTCTTGTCTCCTATCCATCCATCTATCTATACATTAAAATATTGAGCATCGTAGTGCCCAAGTTTATAACAACCAATTAGTAGCTTTAAACATATGCAGATTTTTCGAATTTACAATGTGTTTTGAGGGAGAGTGCCGTACTGTCACAATCTAGATTAGAATTAAGATTTTGTTTTGCTTCTGTATAAGGTCCTGTTTGGATCTAGATTTACACATTTATCATAGAATTCACAGTTAAATGTAAATCTTACTATTAGACTATAAAATGTTGACACAATAGTTGCTAGATTCACCATACCTACTATCAAACTTCAAAGTTCATCTGAATCAATTTTCGACTCTATCACTGCAAGCAAATTCGGAAAAAAGAGCATAACAGAAGAAACAGATCTACAGTCAATTTGCAGTAATTAGGAATTGAATTAATGAACTCAACAAGTTAGCCTTATGCTGCACATAAAGGTTCATGGATACAACAAATAACTTTGTTCATAGTTATTGGGTTAATGTCTTGTATTCAACCCGAGATATAACCTGGGATGATGACCTGAAAAACCCAAATATGACCCGAAAATGAGGCCAAAATTTTTTGACCCATTTTGTATCCAATTTGGGGTCCAAATCTGACCCGTGGAAATTAGGGTTTTGGGGGTTTCTTGGTTTTCGTGTGACCGCACTGTTCATTGAAATCTCTGTTCTTCAATCATAGTGAAAACTCTTCTCTATTTTCGCCCGTAGATGTAGGCTTCAAGCCAAACCACATAAATTGTCTTGCCCTTATTGTGCGATTGCTTTTTTGCTTTATTTTCCCTCTTCTTGTTTGCTCTTGTTTGCTGCATATGATCATAGATCTAGGTTTCCGCATAACAATAATTATACCTCTCAAACTTCAGAAATCAATGTCACAGAGTGAATGAATTGAAGCTGAGTCGAATTCATTTTCTTGCATTCACAAACCGACCTACATTTTCTTTCTCTGCAAGGATTTTCTTTCTCTTCTAAAACTTTCAGCTAAAGTTCTGCTCTTCAGAGAGGATTTTTGGTTCCTTGGTGACGCTTGGTAGGACGTTCAATTGGTTCTCCAGAATGAGACATAATGAAGTACTGTAATTTTAGTGTCAAATTCGATGAGTGATTTGAAGTGGAAAATTTCAAGAGTCCCAAGGAGGTGGAAGATTTCAAGCAAAGAATTTGGCCAACTTTCGTTCTGTTGCAAGATAACGAGTATTTGAAGGTGATAAAAACAATGATCATTTGAGTTGCTAAAAAATATTTGTTTTTTGTTTTTGTATTTATGAATTTGGTAAACATGTTGGCTTGTGTCCTATATTTTCGATGTTATTTGTTGATTTTTTTTCTTTTTTTTTCCTGACTTTTTTTTTTTTTTTTTTTTTATGCTTTTTATAAAGACATGGGTGATTATGGTATTTATTAC
Source organism: Platanus orientalis (assembly GCA_025762735.1). Lineage (NCBI taxonomy): Eukaryota > Viridiplantae > Streptophyta > Magnoliopsida > Proteales > Platanaceae > Platanus > Platanus orientalis. The sequence goes on along the minus strand of JAOXJP010063014.1, from coordinate 5,237 downwards.
TATACTTTTGTTTTGAAGGTGAATGTATTTCCATTATTTATTTACTTAATACTTTGTTTTGAGTGCTACCTTCATCTTGGAGGTAAAGGGGTGAACAAGACCTTGATGCCAACATTCTTTAAAATGCTTGGTGATAGATGGGTGGGGCTTAAAACTATAAATTATGTCCTGCTAATATTTGATTTTGAGAATACAAGTTAAAGTGTTTTTTTCTCTAAATAAGAAACTCTCTATTTACCAAAGAAGAATAAAAGAACTCCCACCCTCACACACAAATAAATAAATAAAAAAAGATAGTAAGTTAAAATATCATTTTTGTTGTTTTTTCTCATTTGCACAGGAAAAAAAGTGTTACTGGAAATCTTTTTCATCTGATGTATACTCTGAATTACATATATGTGACCATCTTCAGATTTTGGTGAATTATTGAACTTTTAAAACCAATCTCAAGAAAATGTTGCATGAATTTGGAGCTATTTTATTTAAGTGAGTTTATTGTCACTGCACGCCCATAGATGGACCCTCGCCAGCGTCTCGGACACGTTGTATATACAATTTTGGTCTCTGTACATAGAATAGTCTAGAATAGGCTAGATTGTTGTAGAGAAATTCGGAGTGTTCTAGAGGATTGTAGAAGACCCTAGAACTCTTTGGATATTTCTAGGGAGGATTCTAGAGACCTCTATTAGAGGAGGTGGTAGAGAATTCTAGAAAGGGTCTAGAGAATTCTTAGCCCTTAGATGTATGACACATGGCTTAATCCTAAGCCATGGAGGGAGCTTGGGAGGGCTATAAAAGGGGGAGAACCCCTCATTTGCAAACCACTGAAGGAGTTTGAGAGCATTGTAAGCATTCCTAGAGAGATCAATAAAGCTTTCTATATTTCCCTCCAAGTGTGAGGGTTGTGCACTAAGTCACTAGCTGCTTAAGTGTTGGCAACAACGAAGGCTGACTTGTCTACTAGGAGTCAGAGTAGCACAAGTGCCGCACGGTCTAAGGAGTTTGGAAAAGCTAAGTCCGTGACACCAAGCTGCTATTATTGTTCTAAAGTAACGAACTTGACAGGATGACATGCTTTTTTTTTTTTTTAAATTGGTGCCTCTGATTGGACACCTACTTTTTTTATTTGAGTGCTAATTTTTTTTATGCTTTTAATGCTATACACACCATGTGTCAATCTGTGGTGTACTCACACATTGATCATACTAATCTTAATCACAGAAGATTTGCCCCCTCCTATGTGAGCCCTCTAACAAAGAGATCCTAAGTAAACGCCAAAAAATAAAAATAAAACAAGTTCGGAGAGATCATCATTGTGTGTGTTTGAGGCTGAGGCAAAAGAGAAAGTACGTGTCACCCATGTCACCCACACACACTTCTCATTTGTTAAGTCAGTCCGACAATCTTCTGACAATGACAAAAGGAAGTCTTCTATCCTAGATATTACCTTAAGTTTGTAAAGCCTTAGGTGTCATACCATAGGCCTGGCCGTCTGGATTCAAAGCGTGTCTTCACCTACTAAATAAATTAACCACTAAACATTTAACTTAAAAAAAAAAGTTTATGAAAAAAAAACTTCTTCTAATGAAAGTTGTATCATATTCTTATGAAAAATGTTTTTTTTTTCTTTGTTATCAAGTCTCCTTGTTTCTTGTAATTTCTTAAACTTTCTGAAATTTGAATGTCACACTATCTGTTGATCTTCGACGGAAAGTGTTACTTTCTGAAGGCAAAATTTACAATAGTGAACGAATTTTCAAAATCTTGTACTTCCTCGACCAAATTTTGTAGGAAAACAAATAGCCGTGAAAACCACAATTTAATTTTTTTTTGTTTACTTCACTTTACTTTCATTCCCTCCACTTTACACATGTTGGCACTACTTAAAAGGTGAAAATTTAGAAACTTCTTATAATAGGAAAAATAAATATCTAGTGGAGCTTATAACTAACGAATCTAGAGGTTTGCCTAGTTGATTGATGGTTTTGGACTTTAGTTTGACTAAAAAGGAGGGTGTTACTAGCGAACTGATATAATTGACTATCAATGGAAAAAAAAAAAAAAAAAAAAAAAACCCATTATAATCCTATAACAAAGTGGAGAGTTATTTAAAAATGAATAAGGGCGGCGATTATAATCAGTTGGTTAAAATTTCATAAAAACTGGTTGTAGTTATTTATTTTTTTTATGATAAAGCAACCATTCCTTAATTAACGAGGTGCAGGCTTCAAGCTCTAATTCTGTCTTTATGTAACCATTAAAGAGAGGATTCCAGCTTTAGCTTAAATCCCACAGCAAAAGAAAAACTTATTGTCACTTGCACCAATGGTTTTTTTTTTTTTTTTAAATTTTATTTCAGGGGGAGGGGTAAGGCCTATTTCTGGTACAGAAGACAAACCTGCACTACCATTAGCAGGGAGGGGCAAGCATCAATCCAATCCATTGAGAAATGCCACCTACAGGACTTTTAACCCAAACCTTTCCCTCGGAAAGACCATTCTACAACCATCTTACTTAGAGAAGGTTTGGTTCACTTACATTGATGTTGTCAAAGTAAAATCACAATTGGGGGAAAAAGTTTCTAGCGTTATTCCTATGTTCACGTCTAGTGGGTGGAGCCAGGAATTTATCTTTCGGGGGTCTTACCTGGAGAAGGTTTGGCTCACTTACAATGATGTTGTCAAAGTAAAATCACAGTTGGGGAAAAAGTTTCTAGCATTATTCCTATGTTCACACCTAGTGGGCGGAGCCAGGAATTTATCTTTTGGAGGGGGAGGGGGAAGGAATTACAATTATGATGATTAAACTTTTTTTCTTTTTTACATACTATGCATTCTGTTATATATATTAGTACAAAAAAATTATATTATAAACACACTTTAAGATGCAAGTACTTTGTAACCCAATAAATGTATAAAAAAGTGTATATCAAACTTAACAAATATGTACCAAAATTAACAAAAAGATTGAGCATCTAATCAATTATCATGTAAATATTAGGTAGGGGTGGGTTTGCTCGTCATGAGCCGAGCCTAAGCCTAGATCTGAGCTTGTTTTCCAAGCAAGCTTCAATATGCTCAGCTCGCTAAAAGCTGTGCTCGGTAAAAGTTCGGTTTGATTAAATTTTTTAATTATAAATGTGTGAGTGAAAATAGTAATGTTCAAAAAAAGACAAATTGGGTTAATGGACTATTAGGCTGTTGGGACGGTTTTTTTTGGTTGGCAAGCTGACCCGAGCATGAACACAGCAATTCAGGCTTGCTTGTCACGAGCCTGAGCTTTGCCTTTATGTGACAAGCTCGAACTGAGTTAGTTGGGCAAAGCTCAGCTTGTTGCCACCCCTAATATAAGGTAGGTACTTCCATACAAAAAGAGACAAAAATACAAAAGTTAAGTCCCTCATCTCCAATGGGAGGCTAGATCCTCTCATGCTCGCAAGACTCTCTTGTGATGGCCTGAAGTGCCCAAGTACTCCCCCCCCCCCCCAAAAAAAAAAAAAAAAAAAAAAAAAAAAAACTTGTGTTTTTTGAGTATGTGTGCATTGTAAACTATCCCAAGATAGTCTTGTAAGTTGGAGATGATCAGAATCGCTAATCAACAGGAAGGGATCAAATTCTCTAGACCTTCAGCCCTGTAATTAAACCAAGTAGTATTTGGAAGATTCTATAGTTGCAATAATTAAGGGATAGCCCATTCAACAACCATCGGGTTTTACAGATTCAAAATTTCCAAACCATATGTGTCAATTTAAACGTGCCTTATATGGGCTTAAATAGGCACATAGATCTTGGTTCGATTGGTTTAACTCTTTCCTCATTGGGTGGGGATTTTATTGTAGCATAGTGGATTCATCTCTCTATCTATAGACATGCCGGTCATATCATCATCTTTCTACTATATGTTGATAATATACTCTTAACCAATGATTTTATGGCTCTTCTTGATGATCTTATTTTGACTCTAGGCAACATATTTCTTTGAAGAATTTGAAACCATTACACTTCTTTCTTGGAATAGAGGTTCACCATATTTTCAGATGGCTTATTTGATCTTAGTTCAAATATGCTTATGGCTTTATCAACTATGCTCATATGCAATCAAGCAAGCCAATTGCAACACCACTACCAACAAAATCAATAATATTCAAAGGTGGCAATGACTCTTTTCCAGATTTAACTCAGTATTAAAGTATTGTAAGAGCATTAGAGTACTTAACCATGACTCATCTAGATCTTTCCTATGCTGTCAACACTGTTTGTCAATTCATGCATGAATCATGGGTTAGTCATTTTCAAATGGTGTAGAAAATTTTACAGTATGTCAGTGGTACACTTCATTTTGGTTTACGGATCCTTGCCAAAAGCTATCTTGATATTTTTGCCTTTTTTGATGTTGACTGGGCCAAATGTCCATCAACTTGGCATTCTACCACTGAATTTTGTACATTCTTGGGCTCAAACTACATTTTGTGGATTGTCAAGAAACAACCAACAAATGCTAAATCTAGCGTGGAAGCTGAATGTCGCATGATGGCCTCCACAACAACCAAGCTCACTTCGATTTTCTTTATTCTCCATGATATTGGCAATGCTCAGTCTAACCCTTCCATATTATATTTTTATAATTTGGTAGCTTATACATGACAATAAATCCGGTATTTCATGCTCACACCAAACACATTGAAATTGATTATCATTTTTTTTGTGAGAAGGTCGCTCTTGGATCCTTGGTTACTAAGTTTGTCTCTAAGCACAAACTTGGCTTATAGTCAATACCACAGTCCAAGTTGAAGGAGAATATAAAATAGAAGGAATCAAAAGCATCTAAATCTTCAAAACAGAGCATTTGGATGCTTCCAAACAACACATAATTGCTGGCATTGGAATCCACAATTCAATGCAAAATTGAATCCAAAAGATTCACATCACTACAAGAAATATGACTTTTGGTGTCAACAAAAGTTGACGCAAAAAATAAAACGTTGACACCAAAAATACTTTTTCTGTCAACTTTTTACTTGACACAGCTTGATGCGGTAAGTCGTGACACTAAAAGTCTTTGCGTCAACTAGTCAAATTGCCGGAAAAGTAACACCTTTAATGTCAACTAATGGATTTTTTGAGTCAACTTTTAGTTGACGTGAAAAAAAAAACTTTTTCCGTCAAGTATCCACAGCTTGATGGAAAAGAAAAACCTTTTTCGTCACCTTCCTACCACGTGACGGAAAAAATAACACT
>JAOXJP010063003.1:0-15588 GCA_025762735.1 Platanus orientalis | reverse complement strand
GCCCGGATAAAGGAGGAGGGTGGCGTCAGGTTGAGAGCCGGCCTTAATAAACTACTCAAACCTTAAACATTAAACAATAATTATCACTAAATGAATCCAATAAAAAACAATTATATATTTTTGGATGGGGTTAAAAAAAAGTAAAAAGAGAATTATAATATTTCCTCTTATAATTCCACAAGGTTGATCTTGAGATCACACATCTCAAGGCCACCTTCTCATTGTTATACCAATAAAAATAATGACCTCCTATGTCCTAGTATACCATATTCAAATTTATTACTAAGAATAAATTAATAGATGTTAAATTAGGGAAACCAAATATATATATATATATATATATATATATATATATATAAAGGATGCATGCATGTAAAAAGGGTGTGCAACTAAGGATTAAATCAAGTAATCCTACATTGGCAGCCACCTCTAAATAGAACAATCAAAATAAATGTTGATGGTGTTATTGGAGGATCATGTATTGTTGCAGCTATCTTATGGGATCACTTGGGCTCCTACGAATTGGGTGTATTCAAATTGTTAGATAGATGTACAATAGAGGAAGCGGAAGCATGGAGATTTTACGTTGATCCACAACATGCCCATAATTATCTAAATCATCACATATAGCTTGTAGGGACTCAATGAGCCTTGCTATTGGTAAACTACTCAATAAGCCTAATCATTTCCCTCCGTGGTGCATCAAATTAATTCTCAAATACTGGAAATAACTAATGACTAGGTTCAACAATATACAAATTTCATATGTTCCTTGAGCTTGCAACAAGATTGTTCATCAAATGGCAGCTATATCGGCAAGGGATCATATCTCTCGGGATTTGAGCCCTATTGACATTACATGAGATTTAGCCACAATTGTTGCAATGGACTCATGTAATAAGATGTTTGGTGCTAATTGAATGAAATTGAGCTAAGGTTATCGACAAGAACAAAAAGGGTAATTAGAAGAATTAGGGGTGCCCACATCAAAATGCATATGATCAGTCCCATAAACCTGTCACTTAGGAATCCTCCCTCTTTAGGAGTTAGTAGTTCTCTTTAGCCAATCTTGGTCAATTAAATCTGACTAAGTTTGCTTTGCCTATGGTTGAGCATCCTTGCCAGTCATAAAGGGACAAGAAATCAATCCCATTTAAGGCAATGGGCAGTGAGGATTTTATACGCTGACCCCTAACCTCCACTGACAGTCAAGCGGGTGGAAATATCAGCGCCGAAAGTGATTTTCACTTTTTGGGGGCATGTGTAAATCACTTCTGATGCTGATGTGACCGCCCTTTGACCTAGGCATTTGCATATACCGAGTGTAGAAAAGCCTTGCCGAGCATTGGGTGTCTTCAATAAAATTGCTTTTGGTGTCATATTACCAAAACACTATTTCACTTTTCATCGTCTATCAAAATAAGCTATATCTATATATATTTCACTTTTCAAGCATTAGCGACTCACAAGTTTGTATACTCCCCCATGCCCTAGACACAGGTTGGCAGGTGATTCTTAAAAAAGAAAGACTATTTTTACGATTTTAACCCTATATAACCCAGCCTTTGTGTCTAGGAGCCTGGGAGAGTATACAAATTGGGAGTATAACATTTGCTCCTTATTTTTATTATCGTGTGTGTATCTACATAAACTCACTAGCAATGATTTCACACCAACTCAACTTTTAACCTAGTAGGGCTCAATCTTGCAATCCATCAAAAAGGGCGCACATGTTTTACTCCAAACTATCTTCTCCTCATGTTCCTAGACACAAAGGCTAGGTGTATAGAGTTAAAATCATAGTTTTGAAAATAGGTCCAAACGGTTGGACATGAACTGGCACTCTAAACAGTTCTATAAAAGCTGAAAATTGTAGCTTGCATAAAAACTGCATATGACAAGTAAAATAAATGAAAAATGACTATATTTTTATAAACCCAATTCTAATAAAACCACCTGGCTTTTAATTTTCTAGCAAATAAAAAAGAAAAAAAGAAGAAGAAACATGTTTCCAAATTCCAATCCCACTTTCTATGAATTGTTTTAATTTTTGATTATTACATTTGTTGGTTGGGAAATGATCAGCTCAAGCAAACTTTCCTTAGGCATCTTGCGACTTGTCATGTAGCAAAGAAAAGTAGGCGAAAACCCAAGTTACACCTAAGGTTTGCTTTCTTTCATTTTTTTTAAAATTTTTTGTCTCTAAGTGGTAGCTCAAGCAAGATTGCTTGCCCATGCTTGTGGAAACCATGCTTGAGCTGATCTTTTGCTTTGTTGGTATACTTAAAAATTAGAAACCTTCCTAATGCATTATGATTTTCTTTTTGGTATTCTATTACACTTTATTTATGTGAAACAAACTATGGTAAAATCTTGTAAACCGATGCTTGAACTTGATTGTACTTGAACCATTCATCTTACCGGTTCGATAATGATCCAGTTCTCAAAACTACGGTTAAAACCATAAAAATGGTTCTCAAAAAGGGAAAAGATCTGTCAAGGATTTGGTGTATAGGATGTGTCTAGGACACCAGGGGACATCATATGAAATAAAATGGGCGGATGGTGTGTTTTTTGAATATGAAATATGCATTTTATTCCATACGACGTTCCTTAATGCCACGCCATCCTGAACACCAAGTCGTGGACAGAGCATCCTTTCCATTTCAAGGGGTAAAGATGTTCTGTCCAGGATTTGGTGTCTAGGATGGTATCCAGGACACCAAGGGACGTCAAATGGAATAAAATGGGTGTATGATGCTTTTTTTGAATATGGAATAAGCATTTTATTACATATGACATTCCCTGATGTCCTGTACACCAAATCCTGGGAACATGGGGAGTAGAACATCTGCTCCGAAAAAGGAAAATGCTTCAAATAGACAAAGAGGGGCAAACAGCATTCTGAAAAGACCTTGTTTTTATTTTTAGAGTGGGAAAGGATCTGCTACAAACCTACGTTTCCATTGCTCATCCAAACTGGAGCATAAATTCATGCTCTTGTACTTTCCTTCTTTGCTCCACTAAAGTATTTGAACAGAGAGAACCAGAGAGGAATAAAATACCGCCATTAGAGCAGAGACGCACATTCGCGGAGGGATACTGAGGCGTTAATGGAGGCTATGAGACTACTCACCGTAAAAGCACTGCACGCACCATCCTTCTGCAATGGCTTATTGCGCAGTTTCCCGCGCAATCCAACTGCCGGCGTTCGCGCCTACTCCGCTAAAATGTCCCCGCCGTCCAAGGCCGTTGTCTACGAGCAGCAGGGCCCGCCGGACCAAGTCACTAGGTTGATGCTTCCTCTACTCCTATTTGATTTGGCAAAGTTAGATGCTCTTTGATGATAAGGTCTTGACCGTACACAGTTCACACATTTGTTGGGAAATATAATGGGAACTTTGTAGATCTCAAGTTGAGGAATTGCATAGTTGAGCTTATTTTTTTTATTTTTTATTTTTTATTTTTGAGATTTGACAGAGTTAATCAATTGTTTGGGTTTGATTGTTGGATATAAGTATGCTGCGTTTTTATTGAAATTGTTTGGAAAAAAGCTGAATCATTGTCCTAATTTCTTAATTGCATGATATGGTGGAGGTTTTTCTTTTTGGGGGTTTCTCAGTGATCATTTGTGAGATTTTAGAGATAGGAAGTTATAAATATTCCAGAATTACTTATCCCTTGTTAATCTGTATGAAAATTGGAGTAATATATTGAACGAAAGTTAGCAGATGTTATGAAATTTTGGATCTCTTAATCCAAGTATTCATTGCTCATTTTTTTTTTTTTTTGGGTATTCCAAAAGGATTAGATATTGCATTATTACATATGTTTTGGGGATGTTTACACTATAGTTGTTGGTCTAATCTAGATATCCATTCTATCATTTTGGAAGATAGCATACACACATTTTTTTCCTAATTCCTTTTGCAATACTAAGTATGCTTCATTATCTATTTTGTTATAAATAAAGCAGTAATTTTATTTTCCTTAATTGGAAAATAAATTTCACAGGCAAGGGAAAAATAGATGGGAATATATGATAGTTTATAGGAAAATATGAGTCCCACAAACACCAAGTAGTCAGCATTTGCGTTGGTGACTGAATGTTACATCCTTTAATTATTTAAGTCCATGGTAGCTGTCTCTAAGTTCACTTATCACACATGCCCAAAATCATTATTCTAAACTGCAGTTCAACGTCAGGTATCCACTTCAAGATTGTGTAATTAGTTGATGTTGCTATGACGAGAACTGTCCAGCAGCATATTATGGTATCTGATGAGAACTGGATCACATGCTCTTTACTAGAAGAGACTGTGGGAGATGTAAGTGAAAATAAGAATGATGCAGCCTACATACCCATGTACCTGCTATATTTTGACCAAATTGAAGTGGAGTAAAGAGTTCCTTTTGACTTTTCATATGTGCTGTTATGACTGATTGAAATTTTGAGTGGTGTGACTCCATCATTTAGAAGTCCTAAGTTGGTGGGCCTTCTACATTAGATGCTTCATGAAAATGGTGGTACTCATTCATGACATATCTGTTTCTTCATCTTTCTTATTTTATTTTCAATTTTTATCAGCCCCTTTATCCTGATTTTTTACTTCACACATCTTGGTTATCCAAAATCCTCATCTAACAACTGAACAAGTCAATGAAAAAATTTGGAAAATAGGGTCTTCATAGCGAATCATTTTTCCCCACCAACAGAAACACAGGCTTAAATATGCGGGAGTTTAAAATTATTTAGGCACTTTTTCTTTTGATTTTAGAAACTTGCTCTGTTAATTAATGTGAGTTAGCGACCAATAAAAAATATGATATCAAAAAAGTATGGAGTACTCATGGTATTTGTTATTTAAAGTTAGCTTAATTAGAAGGCCATTTTACCTTTAAAATGATGTCCATATTTTTAAATGGAAGTTTACTATTGGAAAAGTAGAATGCATAACTTAAGTGATGCCATACTGTATAAAGATTTAAGTGGAATTGAATTTTAAATCTGAGATTTAAAAGATTTTTTTTTTTTTTTAAAAGTTACCAATATTCTTATTACTATGGGGTTATTTTTGAAACTAATGAATTCTTGGACTTAGGTATGCACAGTGGGTTCATGTGATGGTGGTATAGATATATTTTTAACTGAATACTCTAATGTATAGCAAAAAGGAAAAGGTGAAGGATTAAGCCTCATGGTTGAACATCTTGTGCTTTCTTGTTGTGAGATTGACACTACTGACAAGGCTAGGCTTGCCTAAGGAGGCATTCGTAGGATCAGTTAGAATTGCTGCCACAAATCTTCTTCTTCTTTTTTTTTTCCCCCCTTTGTCCACCTTTTTTCTTTATACCTCCTTTCTTCTTTTCTAATAGATTTTTTTTTTTTAATTATGGATTTTGAAAATGATTAGCTACATTCTAGGGTTTTCTATATAACAATGATCTTCATTGCTTTACCTGCAGGGTGATTGACCTTCCCCCAGTTGAACTTAAAGAAAATGATGTATGCGTCAAAATGCTTGCAGCTCCAATCAATCCTTCAGATATAAATAGGATAGAAGGTTGGTTTGTTTTTTGTTTTATTTTATGCAGTGGTGGTCTTTGCTATGAGTTCACTTACTTCATTTTTCAGAAGTGTGATGAAGGACTGTGTGTGTGTTACATGTCTTCCTTGATTCTAGTTATCTTTATTTTATGAATCATTGTATATGCTGCAAAAAAAGGACTTTTGTCAAAGTAATGAAAGAGATATATGCTTTATGATCTAATGGAAGATATGGCCCTAGATAGAGTTGAATGCTGGGCCACGATGATTCCTGTGGCCGATTCCAAGCAGTTGGGATAACTGATAAGGATTCTTGAACTGTTGAGTTGCCTTTTCTATATGGTCCTTTGTACTCTGTAGTGTATGTTTCTTCCAGAAAGTTATCTATTTAATGTAGATTGTCAACATCAGGGGATGGATATTCTCTCTCTCTCTCTAATTTTTTACTACTCCATTACATAACTCTTTTTCATGACTGATAATGTATCATTTTTAAGTACACTTTATTTTTAATTGTTTCTTCTTTGTTTGTTTTTCTTTGATACTTTTACCATTATTTGTACGAAAAAAGTCCTCCTTGAATGGTTTCTGCTCCTCGTCTGCAAATTCTATTATAGGTGTATATCCTGTGAGGCCCCCAGTGCCTGCGATTGGAGGATATGAAGGGGTCGGAGAAGTACAATCTTTGGGGTCTGCTGTGAAGGGTCTTTCTCCTGGTGATTGGGTCATCCCATCACCTCCTTCTTTTGGTATGATATTTATAGTGTTCTTAATATTGTAAAGTTATTTAAATATGGTCTCAACTTATTAATGAACATGTCATAGTCTATCTCCAATTTTTTCATGGTTTTTGTGAAGAATTTCTGCTTCTCAAAAGTCATCTGCTGGTGTCTGTGTTGTGCTTGATTTTCATAGAAAATGATGATGTGCTGCTTAGGGACATGGCAGACTTTCATTGTAAAAGAAGAAAGTGTCTGGCACAAAATTAATAAAGACGTTCCTATGGAGTATGCTGCTACAGTTACTGTAAATCCTTTGACAGCTTTACTCATGCTGAATGACATCATTACGCTAAATTCGGGTAGTGTCAGAATTTTCATTTTTTATTTTTTGGTCATATCAGATGGCCATATCTTTATCTTGCTTCAGTGCACTCTTTTTTTCCTGTTTTTGCTGATCAGTTTGGACATGACTAGGAGATGCTATCGTGCAAAATGGGGCTACAAGTATTGTAGGGCAGTGCGTTATTCAGCTTGCACGAGTCCGAGGCATCCATAGCATTAATATTATCAGAGATAGGTAAAAGAATGGTGCTGTTAACTCATGTTCATTAAGATTTATTTTATCTCTGTTAAGATGCATTTTCATCAAAATTTAATAAGCATATATTATTTGGGATGGTTGTTTGTGTTGTTTTTGTCAAATTTGCTTGTTCATGACTGAACTTAGTGAATATAAGAATACTATTGAAGTAGAGTTAGGCTTCTGATAAACTTGGATATGAGGAACTTAAATGTCTCTTTGTCTTTTTGGTTCATATAACAAGGTCTATGAATCAGGAAGATGACCAAGTACTTTAGCAAGTTTCCTTTTCAATTCTTTCTACTTTCCCTTTTATCTCCACCTTTTGCCCCCTTATCCTTGTCATATTTGTTGGAGAGCTGGACCATGACCCCCAAAGGCAATTCTTTGTCTTTTTTTTTTTTTTTTGGATAATTTAAATTCTTTGTCATCTTAAAAGACCTCTGTGCATTTGCCAATTGAGCTAAATGATTCTATCCAGCATCTTCTCCCAGTTGATCATCAAGGGAACACAGATGCTAAATGAGCAATACTGCCACCCTTTCAGTATGCAGCAAATTGTGCCATTTTGCCCCTTCATGACCTTCAGTGAATAAGCCAATATAACAATCCAGTATCTTCAACCCTCACTTTCCTCTCTCTAATTGAGATTCAAAATGATTATTGCAAGGATAGGATATGAGTACTATGTTCTCTTAATATGTATTATATGATAATTTGATATACTTAACGTGGGTAGCACCCTGATGCTTCACCAATTTCAGTTATCTAGGTCAAATGGCTTCCTAGTACCACTAGAGGTTCCCATGACCACAATATATTTTCACCGTTGAAGGCTATGTTGGCTAAGGCTCTCTGTCCTGATTGGGTGTTAGGAGAAAGGCCACTCCTTATATGTTATATAGATACAATGCGCTTTCATCACAAAGACCTTTTTATTTCTCCAACTGCTATATACTGATTGCTGCAGGGCTGGGTCAGAAGAAGTTAAAGAAAGACTCAAGAAACTTGGTGCTGATGAAGTGTATACTGAGAGCCAACTGGAAGTAAAGAATGTCAAGAGTCTCCTGGTATCCTTATGTTTTGAATTCTGTCTCATTATTGTGGATATTGACTATTTATCGTAATGAGGTGTTTACCTGTCTGATATGCTTTACCTACACTGAGGTGTGATTTCAGATTATGTTTCAATACAGTTAATTTTCTCCTTAGATTGCTTAAGTTTCTTTTTGTTACTTCCTTTTTCACTGACATCCGTAGGGTGATCTACCTGAACCTGCCCTGGGGTTCAACTGTGTTGGTGGCAATGCTGCTTCTTTAGTTCTCAAATTCTTGAGGTGAAGCATGCATTTTGCAATTTGTAAACATAATTAAGCAATTGTTTCCAAATCATCTTTGCTCTGTCTGATGAAATCTTATTTCTCCAGGCAAGGAGGAACTATGGTAACTTATGGTGGAATGTCTAAGAAACCTGTCACAGTATCAACTTCATCTTTCATTTTTAAGGTAATTTCTTATATAGATATTGTGTGCAAATTCTCCTCATCCTTAGTGTTATTGCTCTCAACAGTAGCTTGAAGCCTAATATCTCTATTTTCTACCATTTGAGATAACAGCTCAAGTCTTGCAGGATTAATTGTAAGTCCATGGGATGTATAGGCTTAGGAATTAAACTACCACATTTATGTCAACATTTCAATCTACACTTGATATTATATTTCTGCTTTTGTTTATTTCTGTGAGGAACTAATGGTAAGTTTGATTTGTTTAATGACAGACATGCCCTCCATCAATCTCTGGTCTGCTGACTTGTATGACCACTGTGTAGCTAAATGCAAATGTCACTTGAGCTACATGTGGTTCATGAAACAATACTTGTAATCTACAGAGTACACATCACTTGATATGTGTGTGTAACACGTGTGCACAAAACTGCCTTGAGAAAGAAACTTTTTCCTAGTTTTATGTCCTCATTCCTTAATCCCTCGTAAATGACCTTTCTCTAGAGGTATGCATACCTTGTTTATTGGATGAACTCTTTGCAACTAGTGTACCTTTGTTGTCACAATGTTTTTCTTCTGAAGAAATCCTTGAACACACAAACTTGCAAAAGCCTAATGAGACATCTGAGTCTTCCTCTATGTCTGTTGATATATTTTTAACAGGATTATTAGATTGATAAAATAAGTTAGAAGCTATTTGGTGTGTTAGAGTCATAGGTATTAAACCTGGATTGGACTAGAAGGTTGATTCAGTCAACTCACTAATATGGGTTAATCTGCATAGTAACCTTGTAAATGTTAAGAAACTGGAAAAATAGCTGACCCATATAGTTTTGAGTTAACAAACCTGGTTTTGTCACAAAACATGAAATACTTTTTTGTTGGAACAAAAAATTATAAAAGGTATTCTTTTAGGGTTGTTTAAGGTTTTGTACTTTGTAGGGGAGAGAGACAGAGAGAGAGAGCTACCATCTCCATCACTGTGGTATATCATTGTTGAAGGTTCGCTATCAAGAAAAGTCATAGAGGGGGAGGGGGGGGGTTAGGTTGAAGAGAAGGGGTTAGTGCTAGATCTTAGAAGGTGGTTGATTCTGTTATTCTTTTATGAACAATTAGTATATGACAGTATATTTACATGTATCATCAGTCTGGACCGGCCCACTGGTTGGATTAGTGAACTGGGACTTGGTCCCCTTATTGGGTAGTGTCTGGTCTGGTGAGCTACAGAGGTATGTGCACTCCCTTATCTCAAGAACTTAGTTGGGTGACACTCTTTAGTGCCTAAGTGGTCCAAATCTATACTTGGCAAGCTGATATATTTTGGGCTAGTTAAATAATGTAAAGTTGTCAAGTGGTGCATTCCTAATGTGATTGACCTCTGAGCATTCTTTTGGTTGAGTATGCTTATACTTTTATACGACTTAGTGAGACAAGTTCTACAAAATTCATACGTTGTAGTTGTTGATAGATACCAAAGCTACCATCTTCTTTAAAGCACCGTAACTTTAAGCCCTAAAGAATTATAGAATGGTGTGGACTACAGGAACACCTTTAAGAGCTGTTATCATGTGCTCCTGAGGTGCACAATGCGCTCGAGATTCATAGGAACCCATGCTGCAAATCTGTATGTGCACACAATTCCTTAGGTGAATGGATGACACTGATTCTAATTGCTAGATTGCATGGTGTGCCTTGGGTGTGCCATATGATTCACGTAAGCTCGAAGCATAATGATGAGGACATGGGAACAAGGTGGGACCCACACTTGGTGGTGTCCACGCATGGAGCGATTTATGGAAGATGTAATGTTATATGGTTTAATAAGGGTCTTATAGAGGGGGTAAAATTTATTTTATGTGTTTATGTAATAAGACCAATAGTGCTAAGACGTTGGTTGTTTTTTTTAGAGTAATCCCGTTTTTTATGTTCACCCCACTTTTTCAAAGGTCAAAACTTGTCATTTTGGCTTGATTTTGGTGTAATTAGATAGGTTATTCAGTTATCTTTCTAATGAGACCAAGATTGCACAAATCTAATGTGATTTGGAATGACTAAATTACTGAGGAGGTGTCAGTAAAAACGGGAGTAGTGTTTTATTTATTTATAAAGTTTTAAGTTTTAGTTATTTTAATTTTAGAAAAATAAGTTTTATGTTTTAAAAAACTTAGTTAGTGAGTTTAGGATTTTAAGAAGTTTCCTATTTTAACAAGTTTTTTAATTGTTTAAGATTGTAAGTCTATTTAAAGGAAACCTCTCTCCATAATTTTATAATGAATGAATGAAATCGATGAATAAATAATTTTCTTGCATTCTAGCTCTTGGCTAGTGTGTTGTTCCTTTGTGAAGTCTAAAAACCAAGAGTGGTGTTCCCTAAAGGTGAATTCCTTGAGTTTATTCAAACTTGGTGGAAGCCAAGATCCCCTGTTTTGGGTTTAGAAAAGCTTCAAATCAGATCTTCATTTTTTCTATTTTCTTGTTTCCATTACATCACTTTGGGTTTTATTGATATTCTTGGCTATCATTCTATATCAATTTTGGCATCATCTCTATTGTGTTGCATCACATAATTGACTTGGTAGTCAAGTGAAGATAGCTTAGTGCATTTCACTATAGGAATCTGCTCATTGGGAATTGGAAGTAAGAGCTTAAGGAGCCAAAAAAGGTAAATAATTAAACCATATGTGCTTAGTATCAGAAATAGAGGGTAAAAGAAAGGACTGTTTTAGTAGTTCATGCCTTGAAAAATGGGTCGTCATTTTCAGTCATGAGCCAGGATGGCCATCATTCATTTTCTACTCAATATGAATATCTTTTCTGACCCTTGGTTGGCCTTTGTTCAATGTCCACTCATTATCTGCCATAATGTGAGTACATGAAAGAGCATAGATACTCTGAAAATGCACCAAGTATATCTATTCACATTCAATAATGTTCATATCTGCTTCCTTGGGTTGGATATTCTATTTATCATTCCCTAATTCTATTTTGTATGCAGGATCTTGCCTTGCGTGGGTTCTGGTTACAGAAGTGGATGAATTCTGAGAAAGCAAAAGATTGCAGGGCTATGATTGATTACCTTTTGGATCTAGTGCTCAAGGGGAAATTCAAATATGAGTAAGTATATATTTTTTTTAAATGAAAAAAAAGTATGTTCTTGAGCAAAAAAATAAGTATTTGTCACGCAGTTGGCACCATGGAGTTTAGTGATGCCAGTCTCCATAGACTGTACATGTAACCCACCAATTCATTGACCGTGCTGTCCATCTGATGAGCTCCTCTTGGATCCACGAAAGCCCAAAAATAATTTTGATATAATGCCAGCCAACCAATGTATCAGTTTACCCCTCTAACCGTATTGTTTGACTGATCATTCAATTCTTTGCTTATTGAGATGATCAAGCAGAATGACACGATTTAGATATAATTGGCTTGGTCTCGTCAAGAGGTGGACATTTAAGTGAATTGGTGAAACTATACTTGCCGGCACCATCCTGTACTATAAGAATTTAGTTTAACATGTTTAGCTATTTTTACCTAGTTATGTTTCAAGGTTGGATGAATATATCTTTATTAGTTCCTGTGAATGTTTCTAGTTTTAGGAAACACATTATGCGGTTCCTATGCACCTGCTCCCTAGACAGCCATGACACTGCTCACTGGCTTAGTGTAGAGTTGATTATGTGAAATTATATTCTTTTGCAGGATGGAGCTAGTACCTTTTGATGAGTTCCATGTGGCACTGGACAAGGCACTTGGAAAACTAGGAAGCCATCCTAAACAAGTTATTAAATTCTGAACTGTTTAGCGGCTTTTAAGAGAGTTTGTAGAGCTTCATGTTTCTTGTTTTCTAGAATTATTTCAAGAATTTTAGGTTGCTGTAATTATAAAATGTCACATCCTTTCTTTTCAGTTTCCTCTTTGAGAACCAACGTTTTCATTACCATTTAGTAGATTTCTGCTTGTAACCCTTGAAGGAACTTAGCTAGCTAGAACCATACTGTTGGAATCCATGGTCCATGGCTAGAACTGCATCCTTCTTCTTATTAATAAAAGCATGCCAGTTTGGAATGAAAGAGGGGAAGCTATCTATTTAACCAACAGAAGGCCAATCATTCTAAGTTTAAACAAGCATCTGATTTGCAACCTAATGTCATTGGCTGGTAAATGACTAGGTCCATAAAAAATTAGTTACATTTGAGATATCCGAAGGACTGCCCACCTTTTTCATATCTGTCAACCAGCATGTGGCGGTTGAAACCACCAATCATGAGCCCCTCCAAGGAGATGTTACCCTACCAGGCCTATTGACTAAATCATCGCTTATATTGATATTATTTGTAAGCCATCTACCATATTTCGTTTAAAAGAATTTAGTTGATTAGAGAGTTATGATCATTTGATTTGTCTAATACTTACAAAATGGATGGAACCATCAATTGGTAAATCCTAAATCTGAATTTATGAGGACTTCACACCATGGAGTGAGATTTTTTTTTTCCCATGCACAAAGAGATGGTAAATAATGGATCCAAGGAAGATCTCATAAATTAGAAGAAAGCTGACTTCTTTAATTTGTTTCATGAATCAACTTTGCATATTACAGGAGGAACATGGGTTCAATACTAGCTTGGACACCAAACAAGGAGCGAGTTTGCTATGTCCATGACTAATGGACGCCATCCCCCAACTCACATTTCCTGTGCACTTTTTTCTTTATTTGAATAAGTTTTTGGCAAATATAAAAATCGAAAAAAAAATTTAAAAAAAATGGAGAGGAGAGTAAAAAATGAAAACAAAAAATCAGGCTTTATGAAGCACACTCCTTGCCCAAAATATAGTCTACTGCCTCTTCGACAGTGTCAACAACCTGTGCAAGCAACAAACCAAGATAAAGTTAGTTGCAGCTGTACATGGAAACTACAGTCTCCCCCACCCCCAACTGTTGGATCTCAAACTGGGGGATTGAGGACTAGACATTTTATGCCTTGTATTATCTAGATCTGGTAAAATCATATACTAGATAATTGTATGAAAACATATATAAGCATTGGTCAATGTGCTTTGGAAAAGGAAAATGGAATTTAAGATGCATCAGTGAAAAATGGTATTAATATGTTCTACAATAGACATGACAAATTTTAATTAATCCACTAATGCTGATCAGGCAGGCAATCCCAATATGATCGAGCATCAATTTCATGGTTTCGAATCTGTCTATAAAGCACCTCAATTTTTTTTAGAGAAATATATGAAGCAGTTTATGGTACTAGACAAGGTGAAAAAGCAGGGTTTAGGTTCTTTGGGCACAATGATAAACATGGTATGGGAAATTTTTGGCAAGGGAATTTCTGAGAGATTATACTTTTTATTTTGGTTTTTCTCTGGAATTATCAAAATCCTTTGTGAAATATAAAATAAGGAAGAAAAGAAAATTAAAATATATTTGAGACTAGGGAGAGAAAAACTTTTCAAATGAATTCAGTTTATTCTAGGAAAACAATTTCATCTAAAAATTAGTCAGATACATATTTTTTCCTCAAAATACTTTCAGTTTCTTCCAGAACAAAAAGTCAAAACTATAATGGGGTCAAAATTCCCCACCGAAAGAGAGAGAGAGAGTTTTAAAGGTTTTGAAAAGCTGCACTTGTTTCTCTTCTTTTTTTCTTTTTTCTCTTTTTGGAAAGTGAAATGTAAGCGGAGTCTTGCTCTGATTATAAAATAAGATCAAAGGATTATGTGGCCACAAATGGAAATTGTTTTGCATGTATAGGAATTCATCATTTGATTAATTAATGTACCAGATCTGCTGGATAGTCTGCGTGGTTTTCCTTTCCCTTGAAAACACCTGTTCTTGTCAGGATAGAAAACCAGGGATGTCCTGCCTGAAAAGAAAACATTATGATAGATTTTGTAAAATATCCATTTTTCTTAAATAATGCAATCAAAATTTATGCAAATAATTAGCTCAAAACAAGAGTCCTACAGGGACAAACCTGTCGTGCACCATTGATGTCAACAGAAGGATTATCTCCTATCATATACAGGGTTTTGAAAGAATGACATCCAGTGTCTCCATTATTCACAATCTGTTGCCCATGGTAAGAAGACTGCTGAAGTTGTTTCAGTATACCTTCTGCATTCTTAAAAACAAAAGGATTTGGTTTCCCAAAAGATGTATACTCCAGTGCAGTAGGGTGAATTCTGCATATTTAGCCAGAGCTTGTTAGGACAGATTGGGTTGGCATAATTCTACAGCAAAGCAGTGTTATTACTAGTCACCCTAGGTTGGGCCCTAAGCAGGTCAGTCCACCTGGAAAGTTGGCATTTAAAAGAAAAGAAAAGAAAAACTAGATTGGACCTGTTGACCCAGGTACTTTGACATTGACCCTCTCAATCTAGATGGTTCTGATAGAACTTGCTGGCCATTTAATATACAATGGGTTTAACAAAGGCCATAATAGCTATTGTTACAATATAAATCTGTAGTTTTGTAAATTTATACATTAGGTTTTCAAGTAGAAGAAAAAGAAAAATAAGAGGAAGAATTGGGGAGAGTACGTATGGAGAGTGTAGAGATTCCTCTTTATATATCAAAACAGGAAAAAAATACATCTACAGGCATTTACAAGTATACCCCAACACTATACAAAGACATATATACCCTTACATATTATATATAAACCCATGTACAACAACACTCCCCCTCAAGCTGGTATGTAAATACTATGCATACCCAACTTGCCAACAATTCTATTAAAACTATGACTACATGGGCCTTTGGTGAACACATCTACGAACTAGTCGTCAGTCTTTACGAAAGGAATACATAAATGCTTGTCTTGTAACTTCTTTGTGATGAAATGTCTGCCAACCTCAATGTGCTTAGTCCTATCATGCTGGTATCATGGGCAATGATAATTGTTTTTTTTAATTATTTTATGGATAATTAATGATATTATTAAAGAAAAAGAAAGGAAAAATATATGCCACAACAAGAAGGCGGCTAAGAGATTACCCAATCCCAACACCCCGGGAGACAAGGCAAAAACCAAAGCCTCAACTGAACGCAACAAGAAACCACACAGAAACACACAAAGGACCTACTACATAGCTATAGGCAACATATCCCCATGAAGACAATTGTCACACTAAATTATCACATTCCCAACCCCCCAATTAGCTAATTGGTCCGCCAAACCATTCTGGCATCTATCAACATGCTTGAGGGAACACTTC
>JAOXJP010062992.1:0-15588 GCA_025762735.1 Platanus orientalis | reverse complement strand
AACTACCCATGATATAGCCTCTAATTAGGCATCACTGGTTGGTAGCTCAAAATAACTAACATAACAACTTAGAGAAACACAAACCCCTCAGGTTTAAGGACGAGTCTGTAAATGTGAACAACACTTATCCTGATAGTGATGTTTTACCAAGTGTGTTCATAATAGATCCCTTTAATGCATTGATATAATGCAGCCACATGCAAGCTTAGAGTCTCACTCTAATGATTGAGATTACATCACTCTATCATATGGCAGCTTTACATGTAGCAGCCTTATAAGTGATGTGTCCAGCATCACCCATAGCTGTAAACTTTCAGGTCTACAAGAATTAGATAATCAGATCTCTCCACACATTCCAATGTGTCTAACATCCTATTATGTTACCTGAGGACCACCTATCTTATCTCATGAGATCAAATAATTACCTATATAAATAAGCAAATTCATGTGATGATAAAATAAATAGTTATTATTAATTAAATAATTAATTAATCGTGCTTATATTTTATGTGAATGGTTTTGTCAAGACACATATTTCTAACAATTTCTTCCCAACCTTGTTTGACCTTTTATAAGGTCTTTGTGGTTCCACAATTTCCTTTCCCCTCTTGGAAGGTTGTGGAGGTGGTTGAGTAGATCCTCTGGTTTTAACAAAGCCATTCTTGTGTCCTTTAGTTGAGGAGGCACTGGCCTCGAAATTATAACCTAGTTCAGTCGTATCCCCATAGTCTTTACCCATAGTGTGCATCTTCTCAAACTTCTCATTTCCTTGGGCAAGAATTGAAATGTTCTTCCTCTTATCTTCATCAAGCTCCGTGTTTTGTTTAAGGTAATCAAGGAGCTTCCTTGTGAATTAAGCACAAGTCACGTTAAGAGGTTTGTTCCTTTCATTTAAAGTCTTAACTTAGTCTTCCAACTCATGGATGAATGAGTCATCACTACGAGACACTTTCCTATCATTTCCTATATGTTTGAGCTTTTCCTCAGGCTCATGAACCTTGATGGATAAGCTTTGATTGTCCTTAAGAAGTCTTTTTAATTTCATGCTTCTTATTGTTTTTTTTTTCTAAGCCTAGAAATAGTTTAGCATCATTGAGCTTCTTTTCTAATTCTACTATCTTTAAGCTCATTTCCTCCTTGGCACATAGGAGCAAGTAGTTTTCTTTGAAAAGTTCTTTCTCCTTATCACTCTTTGATGAAGACTCTTGTTAAAGAGTGGAAATAGTGCTCTCAAGGGACTTTGACTTTTCAGTTGACTCCATAATTTCCATCTTGAGTTGTTTGTTCTTTTTCCCTAACTCCACACTTTGCATAAAAAGATCATCGAATGCTTCTTATGCACCATAGATCTCTTCATCTTCTTCGTACTCTCCCTCATCTTCACTATTTAAGTCACTTGTTTCCAAAAGAGAACTCATGGGAGAACCAAAATCCATAAAGGCTTTGATCTCTTATGAAGGAGCTTCATCACTATTTTGGGACTCATGTTTTGAGGTCTCAGATTCATCATCTCATATGAAAGCTATGGATTTTCCCTTTGATTTATACTTATACTTCTTATTTCCATAATCCTCGATAATGAGTCCCTTACCTTTTCACTCATAGCAAATGGGAGGTTCTTTAGAGAAGTCCTTTTTTTCATAGCACGAGTTGGACTTTCTCACTTGCTTGTTCTTGGAGTAATCTTTGGTATTTCTCCGAAAGAACTTCTTAAACCTTTTAGCCATAAGGGCCAAGTCATCATCCAAATCTTCATTTGATTTGGAGGGTTCTTCCACCTTAAGGGCAATACCCTTCTTCTTGGTGGGTTCCCTGATGGCCGCTTCTAAGGTTTGAAGTGAACCAATCAATTCTTCAAGTTTCATTACTTAAAGATCTTTACTTTCCTCTATTGCAGTTCCTTTAGGCCTAAATCTCTTGGGGAGGGACCTAAGTACTTTCCTAACCACCTTGGACTTAGGGATGTCTTCTCCTAGGCTTCGCATCACGTTTACCAAGTTTGATAACTTAGCATTAAACTAGGAGATCTCTTCAGTATATTCCATCCTAGGAGCTTCAAGTTAAGCTTTGTACATTTGAAGCTTTGGCATCTTTACGGCACTTGTACCCTCAAGGGTAACCGAGAGAAGCATCAATGCTTCTTTTGCCACTTTTAAATGAGCTATCCTTCTAAACTCATCTGGGGCAAGGCCACTTGCTATTGAATTCAATTCTCTAAAGTTGAACTTGTGAGCATTTGCCTCGGTGGGGGTCCACTCACTTCTTGGTCTGTCATGCTGTGTATAGCCATCGACTTTTGCACTCCATACTCTCGAGTCATAGGCATTAAGGAAAATCTTCATTCAAGATTTTTAATAACCATAGTCACTTCTATTAAAAAATGGAGGTGTGTTACTGGACATACCACTATCATTTCTAGCTATTTAGGATTTTGCTAGGCCTTTACTTGGGTTGTTAAGCCCTATGTGAGTCGGCTCTGATACTAATTAAAATTGCTTTAAAGTTATCCTAGAGGGGGTGAATAGGATATCTAATTTCATTTACCCATTTTTCAATTTTATTTTGAGATTGATTTTAATATTTTTAACTTAACCCAAGTGTGTATGTGTTCTAAAGTGTCTACTTAAGTATTTTGTCAAATAAGTGCTATGCAAGAGTAGTAATGAACAATAAAGTAAAGAGACAAGCAATCATACACTCAATCCACAATAAGAGATTTATAGTGGTTCATCCCTAGGGCTTACGTCCACTCTTCTAAAGATCACTACCAACCTTAGGTATATTTCATTTAGGTACTATTACAACCTAGGTCAATATACAAAAACCTAACTACTTGCTCACAAGCAAGCTAAACAACAACACTCAGTGTCTCCGGTGAATGTCCACTACTTTCGGTGTCTCCGACGGAGGTAGTCAAACTTTCGGTGTCTCTAGGAGAATCAAAACCAGAACAATAATAAAGATGAATGCAAATAAATGCAAAGTAAAGCAAATATTACCACAAGTTGGTTGATGTTGATAGTTTCTCAAAGTGAGGTGCTCCTTGATGAGCTAGTTTTTCTTAGCTACCCACAAGCAAATATTACGACAAGTTAGTTGATCTATTGCTCTTTGAGCTCAGTCAAATGTGAGTTTCCACTTGGAAAAAACTCACCATAAGTTCTCATCAATAGTAGTAGAGTGGTATTCAAAAGGAAAAAAAGGAGTGATTCTAGAGTATGATGTTAGTTATTCAAGCTCAAAACTAGTGGAATGATGCTTTACCAAGTTTGTTCATAATAGATTCCTTCAATTCATATATATAATGCACCCATATGAAAGCTTAGAGTCTCACTCTAGTAACTAAAATTACATCATTCCATCATATGGCAGCTCTACATGTAGCAACTCTATAAATGATGTGTCCAACATCACCCATAATTGTAAACTTTCAAGTCTACAAGAACTGGATTATCAGATCTCTCAACACATTCCAATGTGTCTGACATCCTACTATGTTACGTAAGGACCACCTATCTCATCTCATGAGGTCAAATAATTACCTATATAAAGAAACAAATACATGTGATGATAGAATAAATAATTATTATTAAATAATTTATTACTTAATCATGTCTATATTTAATGTGAATGACTTTGTCAGGACACATATTTCCAACAATCTCCCCCTTGTCCTCAAAGCCAATCACTAACTTGTCAAATACCCATCTAGTCAATGTGTGCATCTAATGCCTTTTGTAGAACTTTAGTCATAGGTCTACAAGATTATCTATGAAGTAATCATGGTGAAACTAATTTCACCTCATTCAGTTATAAGTAACCAATCTAAGGAAATTACACTAAGTTCAGTGGAAAAAGTGTAACTCAAACTCTTTATATGCTATTTTTTAAGTTGCATCATAGTTTATCCATGTTGTAGAATCTATAGTATATTACTGTGGTATACTCGTACAACTAATGAGCTTCCTCCCACTGTAAAACATAACCAGATACTATCCAACATTTTGAATTATTCACACTTTTGTAAACATAATTATTAGTCATTATCTTTTTCTAGCATATGATTTTTAACTATCTAGTGATCACTTTAAAAACCTGTTTACTATATTAACTATATAACTTGATTATTCCTACATCATTGACAATGTCTAGAACATAACCAACATACTGGACCAAAATGAATAATCATTTTTTCATTTACTTTCTTATGCACACATAGCTTTTCAAAATCTTTATAAAGCTTTATTGTTTTATCAAAAGAATATTTTATTCAGATTTTTTGGCAATCAAATATAAATATCATTCATATATGTAAAAAGTAAGGAGTTCAAACACTTTCTCATTATATCGAAGAGCTAGTGCATTAGAAGGTCAATAGGTTCTGAGAATTTATTCTCGAATTAATCTGGTTGTACTAGGTTTCTAAACAATTTAAAAAACAATCATATTCTTTTTTATGTATAACTAGGACACTATTATCTTTCTAAAATGTCACATATAAGATATGGTCTTCTTGTTTAAGAATATAAAAGCCAACTTTTTAACTTATGTATTGTACCTAACTATTAAGTTCACTTTCCTATGTTACACCTAACATACTTGTGTAGAACAGTCCTACACTTACCATCTTTATGGGCATTCACCCAATTTATATTCTATTGGAAACCAAAGGTATAGTTTTCAATTAAATCCTATTTAATTTTAACTAGCTATCTGTAGTTTGTAACCACAGAATTTGATAGGCAACTCTTGAAAACTTCTTAAGGTTCCTAACCTTTTTATTATTAGGTTTTACCCTTTCTCTAAGGGAAAACTTAAATATTAGCATTCTTTTAATCAATCTGTTAGATCCCATAAATCCTTGCAACTAATTACAAATACTTTTGGTATACTGTGGTACACATTATATGATTTATAAGAACCAACTAATTAAAATAAAGAATACAAAATTTTGTTATTATTCTACTTCTTTCACTAAAAAGCTACATACATGTGACACCCTTTCTACCAGTACAGAACTTAGTACAATGAAAATACTTTCCACTTACACTTGTTGTGTTTTTGTTTCTATCACTTATCTTGTTCACACCACCCTCATATGCACTATTAGAAACATCAAGAGTAGGTTTTTTCTACTTAAATTAGAAGACATTGTCATAATCAACAAGGTAAGCACTCATCTTTTATCATTGATGAGATTCTTATTTTTCTATATAGGTTTTAGTAAAATCGTACCTCGTTCATGTCTTCATTATGACACAAACTAATTATTGCAAGGAGGCAAAAATTGAGTAAACTTACATCTAGTCAAAAACTTTTACTCATTAAGATCTCTATTATTCTATGAACCTGTAAAGATGTGGTCATCTAACTGGAGTATTTTTATTATGTTCACATGCTTACCAACCTTATTATAGCTTCTTTGCTTATGGCTTAATTTGACTCACTATGTTTCCGTTGTGCTTAAGTTCCTTTATATAACCCTAAAGGATTAGTGATATGAACTAATCTAATCTCTTAATTTTAAACACAATTAAAGTATTAACCTCTAGTTCACAAGTTTGGACAAATTATATTATTATAATAGTAATCTTTCAAAGCAAGATAATTATCATTATTTTTTATATCTCATATCAAATAAGCATAATCATCACATATAATTAACCATCTAATTTTGGATTTTTAAAATCAAATAGTTTCGATCACCTTTTTTATCAATTCCATAATTCCCTCATATGCTATAGAATCAAAATTCATTTAAAATCCTAACTAATCATCAAAAACCTAATCCTTCTTAACATAATTTTATCCTATGGACATCAATCAGGTCAGCCTTAATTAGGTGGATAGATACTATCTATCAACTTCTGGTAAAAGTTTGTTTAAACTCTTTGTCAGATTCGTGATCTCTGATCTTCTTCTAGCCCTTGAAAGAATCATGGCTAAAACGTATGAGCTGCCATGATCCATTCAGTTAAGTATAGATCCACCATCTTGGTCTCAATGTATGTATTGTAGGAGAATGTATCATGTGGGTTTACACTCTCACTAGCCATACTTAGACCTATCCAAAGAATCTTGTGCATATCAACCAACCTATTCCATATGAAATCTCTATCCACTAATAGTGGAAGGCCACCTAAATTTTTTTCATAAAACAATTCCTACTTACATACTTAATATTTAAAATGAGGGATTTTAGGTCAAGCATCTCATGCCATTATTAATCCATATTATTTATATATTAATGACATTGCATATTATAACATTGTGTAAATTTAACATCTTATGTGATCACTACGTTGATTATACACGTTTAATATCTCATATCAAAATTAAGTACATCTAACATCTTATGTCAAAATTAAAACATTTCTATATTTCTACCATCACATGTCATAAACATATCAACCATGCATCTTATACATAAAACATTTTATTATTACATTCATAAACTATCTCATAATCACATGTTAATTATCGCATGATTATATTTATACATCTTGATTATCATAGGATCATATTAATATTACGGCTACATAGGGTATCATAATTTAACTCTCACTATCATTAAGGTCTCCAATCACATTGATAATAGCTCATGTATCACATACATCCAGACAACTCCAAAATACCAAATAAATTATTAAATCTAGATCGTAAATCCTATAATATATGTTTTGTTGTGTTATTGGGTCCACAAATTGTTTGGAATCTCAATCATATCCCAATTAAGGTTTTATTAAAGTAGATTGCATTATTTTGTCAAATCGAGTGCATCTTAGTTAAACTAAGTGCTCTATATTTAATCTTAGTTAAACTAGGTCTTACAAAATCAATTTTAGTCAAACTAGATTTTATTTGAACAATTGCATTCAATTATATTAAATTATATATGATCTAATCAACTCCTAATTTTTTTGGTCAACCTTAATCTAATTTGGTCAACTATAGATTATTTGGGTTAATCTAAATCATATCTAGTGAACTGTAGGTCATTTAGGTCAATATAGATCTTATCTGGTTAATTCTTAGTTCTTTAGGTCAACCTTGGTCAAACTGGTCAATTCTTTTAAAACTAGTCAATTTAGTCAAACTGGTCAACTTTGGTTAACCTAATCAACTTTAGTCAAACTGGTCATTTGGAATCATTCCGGTCAACTTTAGTTAATTAAGGTCAAAGCTAGTCATCCTGAAAACATTCTGATCAACTTTGGTCTATTTTGGTCAACTTTAGTTAAATATGGTCAACTTGATCAAATCTAGTCAACTTTGGTCATATTTGGTCAACTTTAGTCAAATCTAGCCAACCCTGGTCAACTTTGGTCAAACTAATCAACTATAGTCAACTTTATCAAATCTGGTTAACCCTAGTAAAAATGGGTTACTCTGGCCAACCTGGTTAACCTTGATCAAAATGGGTCAACTTTGGTCAACCTAATTAATCCTAGTCAAAATGAATCAAAGTTGGTAAACCCTTGTCAAATCAAGTCCATTGGGTTATTTCTAGTCAACCCTAGCAAATCTGGTCAACCCTAGCAAATCTAGTCAACCCTAGTTAAACTGGGTCAATTGGGTAATTTCTAGTTAACCCTAGTCAATCATGTCAAATCAGGTTATTTCTAGTCAAACTTGGTCAAATCTAATCTAATCTAGTTAAACTAGTCAAAATTGGTTAATCGAGTCAAATCTAGTCAACCCTAGCAAATTGGGTAAAACCTAGTCAACCCTGGTTAAGTTCCGATCAAATCGTGTTAGTTAGGTTCATATTGGGACAAACTGGGTTTGTATGATCCAAACCTAGTTAAACTATGTCTTACTAGGTTAAAAACATTATTATAAGTCATTTTCTATTTTTTTAGAATTTTTTAGATTTCTTTTTTTTTCATTTTTAGGGTCGGGACATGAGGGGACACCATTCTAGGGATATGGGGGTGTTGGTGTATCCAGGGTCACAAGGGAACATGTGCTGGGGACATAGGGTGCTAGTGTACCCGGGGACACAAGGGAACATAAATTTTGGTCACACAAGGACACTGAGCACATGTAATTTATTTAGGCACATGGCATGGGCACCATGGGGCTTGTGGGCAGGCCATGTGCAAGCTATTGGCAAGCCATGTATAGGCTGTGGGCAGGCCATGTGGGTCAATGTGTCTAGTAGGTGTGTGATGTGGATTTGGAGTCCCAAATGGACTCTGTTTTGAATGAAATTTTAAGGAAGTCCTATTTGGATACGGATGGACCTCTCCAAAAAAATTTGGGACACTTTAGAGTCCTCTAGACCCTATTTTTTTATTTGCACACCAATTGTTCGATAAAATACCTCAAAAGAGGTTTCTAACTCCAAATGGAGTCCAAATTTCACAAAATTTTATATGTGTTATTTAGTGGTATTAAGAAGTATAAATATATAAAAACAATTATCAAATAATTATTTTAAAGCAAAAAATTGAATACCCTATTAAAATTATAACATTATGTTTCCTAGTCAAACTAGGAGTTGGAAACTAATCTTATTGGTCTCCCAACTTTTTTAAATTCTTATCTAAGACAATTATGAGCATTAAACATTATCCCTAACAATCTTAAAATTCTTCCAAATTAGTTTTGGTAGTTGTAATACAACTAGGAATCATACATGAAGGATAAACATCCAAATCCTTATCCAACTTAGACTCCTTTGTAGGGTTGCTAAGGAGAGCACAACCTAGCCTCTTGGAAGTGCTCTAAACCTCTGTAAATTTATCATAAATATACAAAAATATCAATGGAAATAAATATGAATAAACCAGGAAGGAAGACAAAATCGATTTATTCTCCCGGGACGTTTTAGGATCACGTTGGATAACTCCAATGCTTCTTCTTCTCATTTTTTTAACTTGTACACCAATTTTCTCTATGTTTACAAAACTTAGAACTATTCTAAACTATTTTAAACATTACATCTTTTAAAAAGAAATCTCAAAAAACCAATCCGCCATCCCCGATTGCTTGAGGGGAGTACATTTAATAAAAAGAGAGGAGAGAGAAAATAGATAAGGATTATACAACCATCAAATATGATATTTAATGAATCTTAAACATTTCATTCATTCATAAGAATCTAACAAAAAAATGTGTATTAATCCGATTTAAATTGAGCACATAATTGTCGTTTTAATCAAACATGCCCTAGATTCACTCCAGGCAATATAATACTCTTTAAATTTTGAGATAAACCTCCATTAAAATATTATTTTCGGAACTTAGACTTCTATAATGATGGTGTATATCATCTATTTAAAGAATACAAAATATAGAAATAACAAAATCAAACCCTAGATTTCAATGGGCTACTCTGATACCAATTGTTGTTCTAATTCTTTGAACAAAAATAGATTTTTTTTAGGATTCCCAGAGCTCCCTAGCAGTCTTTACCTAATTGGAGAACTAATTGAACAACTCATTAGTTAATGACTCCATAATATGGAATTGCAAACTTAGTCATCATTTTCTCATTTTTGTTTTTCTTGGGATGCCACTTGAATATCTACCTTAGTGATACCAGCAGGAGCAGGATATACTAGAGGTTTTTTAGTTAAAATTACTTGACTCGGAGATGTTCGAGCCAGTATTGAATCTAGCATTTCAACCTTTTGTAGTTTTTTCCATTGAACTTATTTGCATCTGAATTAGATGGACCTAAGTGAACTGAGTCAAGGAGATGTTGTGATTGTGTTTCTTGAAGATAGCCAAGGCCTCCCACTTGATTTTGCAATGGAGCATGACAAGCTACCTTCAGGATACAACTAAGCTCGAATTCAACTCCTCGTCTCTCAAAGGGTTTGCACTACCCAATAGAAACATATGATACCTCCCTTAGAAATTTATTTCACTTAAAGTAAGTGTTCAAAACATGCATGACTTGTCCAAATTTTCTAAAAATATTGGCAAGGTCTCGCCTTATCAAGTTGATTATCATATATGAGAATTGATCCAAGAAGACAAGGGTAACACCTTCAACTAAGTGGAGGTTGAGGTTATTTTGATCCTAAGGATGTAAAGAAAAAATCCCTAAGTGAACTGCTATTATAGGGGTTATAATGGGTTTAGTGTCCTACAATACGCACCCAAAAAGAGAAAGAAAATGAGGGAGGGATGTCTAAAATTTCAAAGAAACTAATATCCAAATGATCCTAGAGGGGGTGAATAGGATCTTTCAAATTTATAAAATTATTTAAAATTTTCAACCAACTTCAATTTCACTTTAAGTTACTTAAAGCATTTACATCAATTCCACCCTATGAACTTATCATAGGCCATAGGGCTTTGTTATACCCTATGGTGTGGCCTATAGTAGGGGGGAGCAGGGCTAATAGACTCCTTAACCAAATTTTAACATAAGGTTTCACTTTTGATTAAAGTCTTGTTTCACACAATAATTAGTTTATGAAAATGTGCAAGTATACATATTAGAGATTAGATAAGACGGAAAAAAAAACACGAAAAGAAACACAATCTTTTATAATGGTTCAATAGTTCAAGCCCACATCTACTATCAAATTGACTCATCTTGAGCCTATATGATTTTTTACTAATAGTTATCCTAAACTACTACAAGAAAAATTAATAAACCTAAAAATTTAGTTACAAGTTCCAAAAGAATCCACCCACCTCATAAGTACACTCCCAATGATTCTGATGGACACTTCCGTTCAGTGGCTTTACTGGACGATGCTAATCTTCAGTTTTGTCTGACAAGTGTTGCAAGAATTTGCCTCTGATGACTCTAGCGAAGGCTACGAACTTCTAGTAAAGTTGAGGAATTGATTCTTTGTGTTAGGCTGCTTCCTTGTAGACAAGTTTAACTATAGAACCCACCCTTTTTTGTTAAAGAGAAAATATATAACTTTGTAGATAGCTCTCCAATTCTTCCAAAGGATTTAACTAAGAATTCGGGAAGCTCACACTCTATACCTTGGCATGAACTTGCTAGAGAAGTAGCAAAAGGTAGAAGACTAAAGAAATTTAACTTGGTTAGCTCACAAAGGCTTGTTTCTTCAAGAATTTAACTATATAACCAATCTCTCTTGTGTACAAGCCATTGAGGCTTGATACCTTATTTATAGAGTGAAAAAATAAACTTTTGAAAGCCCCCAAGTGCTCTTTTCCAATGGTAAAAAATAAAGTTGTTCAAAACTAGTTGATATATTTTTTTTCCAATTTGAGGCTTGGGATAGATCCTGGAGTCCTGGGATTAATCTTGGAAATTCTGAGATCAATCTTGGAAACCATAATATCGATCCTGGGTGGTTTTCTTGCAAGAACTCAAGTCTTGGAAATCTGGGATTGATCTTGGACTCTGCCATTTTCAAAAAGATCTCATCGAGTCAATCGTTTTAGTACTTACGGGCCTCGAGTAGACATCAGGATCAAAAGTTATGGCTATTTCAAGTTTAAGGTTATTTTTACTTTTTAATAATTTTTTGTTTTACTTAATTTGGTCCACCATTGGTCTAATTTTTGTGGGACCTTCTCAAGGTTTGGGTGGTCGTTCTAAGTCAACCTATGGTCCTCTTAAGGTTAGGTCCATACCCAAATACTCACTTTCCAACCTTTACCAATTTTACTTTTGAGAATGGGATTGGCTTCTAGAGGTGATATTGTACAAAAACTTGAGTTCTTCAATGTGGCTTGAATCTTGATGCTTGTGGTTTTTTAGACTTCTTGACTTGAAGCTTCTTTCAACTTGACTTAGACTTACATAACTTATAATATTACAAATTACAACTCTTATAAGATTAAAACAATGACCATATATTACATGTACTTACACAAGTTTTGGAATGGGATTGATAATACATAATTTATACCTAACAATCTCCCCTTTTGTCAATTCTATAACAAATTTTCAAAACATAAAATTTATAAATTAAATTCTAAGTACATGTTATCTACCCAAAACACTCTCCCATTTTTGTCATGAATTGACAAAGTAGTTCCTTCCTAAAGATGTGGTTTTCTCAAAACCTTTGTCACATACATAAGAAGTACCTTTCTCAAAAAAGGCCATTAATTCTATACAAAGAGACATTTAAAATTCAAAAAGAATACACCAATTAAGCTCATGAAAAATATATGCCAATTTAAATGAAATTTTACTATTAAGCACCATTTCAATCAAAAGATTTTACAATGGAGCACATGATATTAAATGCATAATTCAATAATAAAATGTTTTACTATAAGGCACATTTCATAAATATGTAGTATGTAGCACAAGAGAGATTCCAATTATATGCTCAAAATATTTTATTATTGGATAAAAATATAAATCAAGATTTTACTATTAAAGCATGTTTCTGCCCCTTAGTATTTTGGGTCATTTTTCATAGATGATTTTCAATATAGCACATAAGACCCATTTTACATCTCCCCCTGAATTTATTAATAAATTTTAGATATTTGAACAAAATTCAAGGTTTATAACGTACAATTAATTTTTTTTACTATAAGCTTATGCATAATGGTAAAGATATTACTATGAGATCAAGCAAGTTATGCCAACATCCATATGGAAGAAATAGCAATGAGTTCAAATGTTATTTCTCCCATTTCTCATACCTCTCCCCTTTTATGCTTTCTCTCCCCCTTCATATATGCCAATTTAAAACATGTATTCAAAGTAAGGGATTAAAAAAAATACCAATTGATCATATGAAGAATTTACACTACATAATTTAAGCTTCTAAGGTCACTTATTTTGATCTATACTTGTTTCATATGAAAGGCTTCTCTTTCTTCAATTTCTCTAATTTTCTTCTTTTGTTCCTTTTTCTTTGACTTTTGGGATTTTAACCAATCATTTTTTTTTTTTTTTTGAAATTCAAATTTTAAGTGCCATTTCATACCACAATAATTTATACTAAACAATGTCTTATGGACTTCCAGACTTATTGACTTGAAGCTTCTTCCAACTTGACTTTGACTTACATAACTTACAATGTTACAAATTACAACTCTTTTAAAACCAATACATTGACCACACATTACATGTACTTATACAAGTTTTTGAATCGGATTGCCAATACATAATTTCTACCTAACAATGTCTTCTTAATGATTCCCTTTCTCTTTTTCTTCTTCTTCTTTTGTTCTTTTTTGTTCTCAATTTTGCTCTCTGTTTTAGCTAATTCATTCAACACTTAGCCAAAGTAGGTTTCCAATCCATTTTTCATGATTTTATAGTAATGATGGGCTTCAATCCCATCTCACCAACCAGTCATATGGGTCAAATACTTGGTGGGCATCAATCAGGCTCTTTATTCATGACTAAGCCTTTCCCAACGTGAGTTAATGGGGCCCAAGTACAGTCTAACTTGCTTTAAAAGCTTTCTTTTGATATTTTCTGGCTATTGGGCCCATTCGTGACTAAGCTCAGCCCATTCATGATTAAATCCATTTGAAAATTATTTTCAATCGGCAATCTAGATCCTTCACTACTCAATGGACCTTAGTCACATGCCCCATCCTGTAAAGAGACATATCATTTGTGATTGACCTAGATTCCTTGAGATCTAATATGGAGTATCAAAAAGGAAACTTAGGACCCATAATGCAACTCTGTAAAGTTAAAATATAAAGTACAAGGTGCTTCTCAAGAGCCAACACTACAACAAAAAGGCTTTATTATTATGCGCAAAAGCGTAGCAATATCCCTAAAAAAGTGTAACAATAAATTTACCTACGCTCACAAAAAACATAACTATAAGTGGCGTCACTATTGATATTGTTATGGTTATAGTGACCGTAGGGAAAGGTTCCCTTCTCGTTACGCTTTATTTGTTATGGTTTATGCATAGTTAAAAAAACTTAGAGTTACGATTTTTTATCCATTGCAATATTATTTTAAAAAAATCTTATGTTATTATAGTTACGATTTTATACGTAGTTATATCTCAATAACACAACCTATTCTTACAGTTTTATCTGTACTTAAATATCTATAAATTACAACGATTTTTTCCATAGTTATATTACACATTACTACAATTATATCCGTAACTATAAAGAAATGAAATTTACATTTACATAATATTTTGGTAAATCAAAACACGCATATAAAATATTGTTAATCTATTGATTTTTAGGCATTTTAAAAACACTATATTTAATAACTTTTGATGACATTTGTTAAATGTTGTAGAAGTTTTTTTTTTAAATTTATTTTTATCTCCTTTTCCGAATTTATCTCATTTCTCATCCTATTACGAACCCAATAAATTATAAACAATAAAAGAGAAGCCAACCCATGCATTTAAGAGAAAAAAACAAAAGCTCGATTTATACAATAATAAAATGACCATGGACACTATCATATACATTGTATCTGTCACTCAATATTTTCATGTAGAAAAAAAAAAAAAAAAAACATTAATCTAAGAGGAGAACTAGCAAGTCGAATGATGTAAAATCCATCAACAGCTTAAGTATGACCTACATCCAAAATTACAACAAAAATTAAAATCAAATGAATAATTTTAAAAATTAAAAATAAAAAAATAAAAAATTATTCATAATAAGTAACTTATAAATGATTTAGCTTTTACCTTTTTATGAAGAAAGAGTTATGGCTTGCTAATGGATGGGCGTTTATATCATAATAATTGGTTATTACAAATATTGGAGCTCATAGAAATCTATCCATATAAAAAAATATTAAAATTTTTGTTAGAAATAAGTACATGCATAAAAACAAAGTTTTTTTTATCAATTTACAAAAAAAAATTATAAATTGTTTGATTTTTCAAGTGTAACTATAATGTTACCTCTCTCATTCGTTGTGAAGGTGAACTTATGTTATCAAGCATGTGATCTGGAGGATTTGACATTCCAATAGTTGATACAAGTCTAGCTAATTGGGCCTCCAATATTGGGACTTTATCTGTTTGAGCTTGTATCATCTCCACTTGGCTCCGCAATTGGTGAACCATTTCATCTTTCCTTTATTCTTCCCCCAAGCTAACTCTCACACTCTTAAAACGGCAAGTAGTAGTTGATCCCCAAAGAGTAGAAGGAGTAAGACCCAATTCTAAGCCGCGAACTCGTCCACATTTATCTTTTCCCAAAACTTGGGAAAAAATATCGTTCTCCCATGCAACCCTTCATTCTGAATTTTGTGAGGTCTTAGACTGTCTTTTCTTAATAAGTTCCTATAATTTAAAATAACAAAAATATCATATTACTTTCTTGCTAAAAACAAATATAATTAAATTTTGGTAAATAACATTAAATGAACATAGTTATAATATTATTTTTGAACATACAATCGCATCATGTGATTTGTCATCCAATGGACGTTCATCTCTGTGTTCATGAGTGATAATATAAAGGTCGGATCAATTTAGCTCCACTCTAATCTCTCTTTTTTTATCACAAGACATATTTTTATGATTTTAGAAAAAAAACTAAAATCAATCTATTTATAACAATACTCAATTTTAAATTTAAAAAGTATACACAATTACCATGTCATCACGCCATCGTGCATAGCTCTTTTGGCCTACAATGTGTGGTACACCAATCTTTGAATGATTAAACCTATTT
>JAOXJP010062981.1:0-15589 GCA_025762735.1 Platanus orientalis | reverse complement strand
GAGGGTGGTGGGGTGGTGAGCCCTCTTGCCACATGTAAGGTGGGGATAGGGTGTGAGGGAGAGAGTGGGGCCCATGGAGAGGGGTGTAGGGCTATGCATTATGGTCCTAGGGCACCCACCCTTTATTTGGCATATTCCAAATGGAGGTTGTAGGGTTTAAGGAAAGTTTCAGGTGCATTTTGGGTAAAAATAGGATATTTTGGACGGATTTCTCCCCTTTACTATCTAAGCCTACTTTTTGGGTCTTATGACTCCCAACTTTTAAATCCAAATAGGTTTTTCATATCTCTCGAACATTCTGGTCGCACTACAGTTGATGGAATCAAAATCAGATATGAGTAAGTGGGTCAAAATTGACTTCGAATGTGCCTGGACTGGCCTGTACCAGTGAAGGAGGGTCAAAAGGGTAAAGTAAAATTTTGAAATATTCATATGAAAGATAGTCCTCAATATTTTTGAGCCATAGCCTTTGACTATCAATAAATCAGATGCCTGAGCTGAAAGTTATGTCTGAAACCTTGAATTGTCTTGGACCAAACTCCGCTTGGACCTGTGAATATTTTTTCTTGGATTTGAATGGGGTGTGATGGAGATCGTGGGTGTATAGATCTTGGAGTTGCAATTCCATGAGGCGTGATAGGTAGAGAATCTGATCCATGATGAATTTCTGGGAGATTTCTGAAGGAAGGTCACCTAATTGAGAATTGTACCCTGGGTTGCTGAGGAATTGAGTCAATGAGTTATGTTGGTTTTGTGAAAGGGTTTCTCCATTAGAAAATTTATCGAAGATCTCAAAAATTCAGAGAAAATGAGCTTGACGTTGAAGGATTTGGACTTCTAGAGAGTTCTCGGGGACTCACCGAGTGTCCATGGCTAATATAGGTGAATTTACTATGTTTTGGGGGACAAAATGGGGCAATTGTGGGGCATTGTGCCCTTTAGGATCTTTCTTGAAAGGATTCAGGGCTTGCCAAAGTGTGGCCACTTATCGGATGAGTTTCTGACTTGTATCGGGCCCTTAGGGTTTTATTGTAGGTTCGATCTTGGGGAAAAATAGTGTATTTTAAGAGTGTGGGGGATAAAATGGTAATTTTCTTATCTTTTTGTACTTTAATATGGGAATGTTGGTGAGTGTTAGAGAATCCTAGAAAAAATGGGCTCCATAACCCATAGTTTGAGGTCTTTGGAGGTACAGGGGCAAAATGGTCATTTTTTAGCCTTTTGGGATTTTGATGCTGGAGGCCTTGTGAAAGTTTCTAAAATCCAGATGTCTTCATTATGGAGAGTATTTTGGAGAGTTGTGGAGAAAATGGATTCAAACAGGCTTCGATTTGAATTTCTAAGAGTGTAGGGGTAGAATGGTAATTTGCTATCCTTTCAATGCTTTGATGTGTGAAAGCTTATGAAGGTTGAAAAATTCAACGTGTCTTTGTTGTAGAAGAGATGTTAGAAAGTGGGGTTTGATATGGTTTAATTTGGGCTTCTAAAAGTGTAGGAGTAGAATGGTAATTTGCCAGCCTTTTGATACTTCGATATGGGAAGACTTATGAAAGTTGGCAAATTTAAGGTGTCTATTGTAGAAGAGATGTCAAAAATAGGGTCTAATTGGGTTTGATTTGGGCTTCTGAAGGTGCAAGATAAAATGGTAATTTGTCAGCCTTTTGATGCTTCGATGTGGGAAGGCTTATGAAGGTTGACAAATTCAATGTGTTTTTGCTGTAGAAGAGATGTCAGAAAGTGGGGTTTGATTGGGTTTGATTTACGTTTCTGAAGGTGTAGGGGTAGAATGGTAATTTGCTAACCTTTTTTATGCTTTGATATGGGAAGGCTTATGAAGGTTGGAAAATTCAAGATGATGATTTAAAGTGTTTTTATTGTGTTTACAACTAGAATGTCCATTGAGAATGCCTGCTTATCTAAAGCTCAGGGGTATCTAAACTTTAGTCATATCCCATGCTGTAATGAACTTATCTGACTCCATTTATAGACCCGAGTCAAAATTTAGGTGCTGACAGTAGGAAACTTAGAGCATGATTCCAAGTCCAGTTGCTCTCTTTAGGTATTGAATACCTTTTTCATGTAAATCAATACTAAAACCTTTTCTTTCAAAAACAGGAACAACAAGATTTGATTGATGATGAAATGATGCCAAAAGAGGTGATCAATGTCTTTGAGTGCCAAGAAAACCTGAATCTTCCATCAGTGGATAACCTCTAAGAGATCAATCTTGGATCAGAAACTGTGCCTAGAATTATGAAAATTGGGACCCCCAACACTTCAAATCTAGGGCATGCCCTGTTAAATCTACTTCAAGAATACATAGACATCTATGCAGACATGCCTAGTCTGGACACAGACCTTGTCACCCATAAGCTTTCCACTAACCCGGATATTCATCCCATCAAGCAAAAGACTAGGCATCTACAACCAAAATGGTCCCTAGCCCTCAAAGAAGAAATTTAAAAACAACTAGACGCAGGCTTTCTTTGTTGGTCCAATATCCCCAATGGTTAGCCAACATTGTCCCTGTACCCAAGAAAGACGACAAAGTCTGAATGTGAATAGACTATAGAGACCTGAACAAAGATAGTCCCAAAGATGACTTTACCTTACCTCACATTGATGTGCTCATAGATAGTACTGTCGGACATGAGATGATGTCCTTCATGGACAGATTATCAGGCTACAATCGGATTAAAATGTTTGAGGAAGACCGTGAAAAGACTGCTTTCATAACCCCTTGGGGCATATTCTACTACAAATTCATGCCCTTTGATCTTAAGAATGCAGGGGCAACATATCAGCAAGCCATGACTGCCCTCTTCCATGACATGATCAATAAAGAGATGGAAGTATATGTTGATGACATGATAGTCAAATCTCATCACAAGGAAGATCATCTAACACACCTACAGAAGTTATTTGTCCGTCTAAGAAAATATAGATTGAACCTAAACCCGAATAAATACATCTTTTGAGCTTCCCATGGAAAATTGCTAGGCTTTATCATTAGTGAAAGCGGCATAGAGATCGATCACTCTAAGGCCAAAGCAATCATTGGAATGCCTACACCTTGCATAGAGAAGGATATACGCAATTTCTTAGGTCATATTCAATATATCAGTCACTTCATTGCTCAGCTCACTCCTATCAGTGAGCCCCTGTTCAAGCTACTAAGGAAGAACGTTCCAACCTAATGGAATGACGATTGCCAAGCTGCCTTCGACAAGATCAAGAACTACCTGCTAAGCCCACCAGTGTTAATCTCTCCAGAACCAAACTACCCATGGATCCTGTAGCTGACTATACATGACAGCTCTATGGGATGTGTGCTAAGACAACATGATAAGACAAGGAAGAAGGAATAGACCATCTACTATTTGAGCAAGCGTTTCATTGACTACACTCCTCTTGAGAAGACCTATCTCTCTCAAATCAACATCACCAAAAGGCTTTGGCACTACTTCCTCTCATACAAAGTCTTCTTGATTTCTCTGGTAAATCTCATCAAGTATTTATTCGAGAAACCAGCAACCACAAGAAGAACTGCCCTATGGCTCATGATGCTATCCGAGTTCGACATCACCTATGTCTCATAGAAAGCTATCAAGGGGAAGCCATAGCTGATTTCTTAAGAGATGGACCAGCAGATGAACCTTCATCATTGAAATTCAACTTCCCAGATGAACACATACTTTGTGTTGAAGTTGAATCAAACAAGATTGTTAGATAGAAGATGTGCTTTGATGGAGACGTCAATTAATTAGGCTGTGGGATTGGAGCTGTGCTCATTTCCCCTATGGGTGTCTTCATTCCAATCGCCACAAGGCTACATTTTCAATGCACCAACAACATAGCCGAGTATGAAGTTTACATCATTGGTTTAAAAGCAACCATTGATCTGGGCATTGATGAACTAGAAGTCTATAGAGATTAAACAATTGATATCTTCCAAGCAATAGGTTCTATCCAAAAGCTTTGAATATCTGACTTTTGACTATATCGGTAGAAGAAGGAACAACTTTGCAGATGCCTTAGCTCCATTAACATCTATGATCAATATCCCTCAAGGGGTAGACATGACACCAATTGAAATTGAGCAGAGAAATGAGGCAGCATATTGTCTCAAGATTACCACTACTGATCTGAATAGGGAACTATGGTTCCTTGACATAAAAAATTATCTAGAAGATCAGACCCTTCCATCCATGGCTTTCAGGAATGATCAACATGCTCTACGGAGATTATCAACTCAATTTGTGTTGCATGGTGGGACCCTATACAAGAAGTCCCCTCATCACGTTCTCTTGAGATGTGTAGATGAAACTGAAGCCTCTACCATCATTGAAGATATCCACGGACGAGAATAAGGCCCGCACATGAATGGGCTTATGCTTACAAAGAAAGTTCTTTGACTGGGTTACTACTGGTCAACCATTGAATCAGACTGTTGTCAACATGTAAAAAAATGCCACACTTGCTAGTCTTATGCCAACATCATCAAAGCACCAACCTTTGAGCTACATAACCTGACTACTCCATGGCCATTCTTCATGTGGGGAATCGATGTAGTAGGATCTATGCCTCAGAAGGCCATCAATAGACATATGTACATCATTGTGGCTATTGACTATTTCACTAAATGGGTCGAAACTGTATCTCTGGCAGTAGTCACAATGAAGAATATGACCAGATTTATATGGAGAGACATCATCTGCCGATATAGTGTTCCCAACAAAATCATCACCGACAATGCAACCAATTTTGTGGGAAAGGATCTTGAACTACTCTACAAGAAGTTTAAGATTCACCACCATCGATCTTCTCTATACAGACCACAGATGAACAGAGCAGTAGAAGCAGCTAACAAGAACCTCAAGAAGATCCTATAGAAAATGACTACTAATTACTCCAACTGGCATGAAATGTTGCCCTATGCACTGATAACCTACAGAACTTCAATTCACACTTTAATAGGGGCAACCCCCTACTCACTAGTCTATGGCATGGAGGTAGTCCTGCCAATTGAAGTTGAAATTCCAAGTCTCTGAGTTTTAGCTAAGGCATAAATTCCAGTCAGAATGGGCACAGGTTCGATATGATCAACTGAACCTTATTAATGAAAAGAGACTGCAAGCAATGAGCAATAGGTGAGCTTATCAGAGACGTATGGCCATAGTATTCAACAAGCGGGTTAGACCTAGAGACATAGAAGAAGGAGACTTAGTTTTCAAGAAAATCCTTCCACATGAGCAGGCACCACGGGGACAACCTCGGCCGAATTACGAAGAACCCTTCATTGTCAAACAGAAGCTATCTAGGGGGGCACTATTATTGGGAGACATGGATGGGGAAGACTTCCCCAGATTTGTAAACTTGGATCAAGTCAAAAGGTTCTTTTCTTGACGCATGTAAACCTGACTTGTACTAAAAATCTTGAAATGAAAAGACCTTGAATGGTCATTTTGCTGATGCATCTTCTTACCTATTCATTGTTGTACCTCCAAGATCATGTCCATTTCTACAAATCCATAATAGAAGAATCAATGGTTCAAAAGTAAAAAAAAAGAGAGCAAAGCAAAATAAATAAAAGAAAAGCCAAGAAAAAAAAAGAAAAGCTTATAAAGAACCATGATTTTCTTCAAAACATGTAAAGATTTTGTAGGAAACCATGATCATCTATAGGGGAATTTATAGAGAACCATGATTGTCTCAATACGTGGGAATCTATAAAGAACCATAATCTTCTTTCAACACATGGAAATCTTGTACAGATCCATAATCTTCTCAAGATATAGGCATTTTATAGAGAACCATGATTTCCAATTAGCAATAAGCCTCTAACCAAAAGCCACTTATATCTCTTAACCTTTCAACTCTCTCCTACTCAGGAAAAAACTCTGAAACCTTCAATGAGCCATTCATTTAGTAGAGTAACCGTTCAAACCCTTAGCATTTCAACAAGTTCTAAGAATAAGTCAGCATACACAAGTCAAGCATTCAATTGACTTGGAACAAAAGCATGCACCTCATGCAGTCATTCCCAAAGCCCAAACCTGCTAGAAGATAGGGGCAAAAAAGGGACAAAGACAAAAATAAAATTGCAAAGCTCAGAGTGAAAAGTGGAAATGGCATTCTAACCCAGTCCTGGTAAACAAGAGCAAAAAAGGGAGCAAAATCAAATCAATACTTAGGGTGAAAACCAGAAATGGTACCCTAAGTCAAAGCAATCAAGTCATTGAGCACACACCTTCAAAAATCATTCCCTGACAAAGCCAAAACAAAGACCTCAAACATAGGCTTGTAGTCTCATTCACTTAAAGAAAGTACATTTAGTACCAAAAACTTGCAAACTTTTCATTCCTTGCCCAGACTAGGTATGATGTCATCATCATATAAAAATATGACCCTATGTACTCAAGAATAATACAACAAGTCATCCTTAATATACAAAGACCCTGAGGGTCCCAATTTTTCAAAAATGGAAGATTTTAGCAAAATGAATTCGCAAAACCTCTTTCAAAAAGTAAACTGCAAAATTCAGCTGATCCAAGCTTTAAAGCTCGATCATCAGTTAATCATCAATCAACCAGCATTGTCAACCTTTTAAGGCATCTTCTGTCTCAATATGAAGGTATTCGATTCAGCAGTCAATGACTCTGGGATAAAGGAGCAACTAAAAACAAATGGAGATGAAGTATCATCTCTAGCAAAGTGCTATTCACGGCCTAAGAAAGGGCCACTCACAGCCAAGCAAAGCTAGAAATGATACCTTATCTCTCCAAAAGAAAAAGCAAAGATGATGAGTCATCTACCATCAATTGTAATTAGGGATGACCTGTTGCCTCCCAAAGGCAAGTAAAATTGAGATGAAGCATCATCTCTAGTAGAGCGCCACTCACAGCTAAGCAAAGCTAGAGATGATACCTTATCTCCCAAACAAAGAGTAGAGATGATACATCACTCTCCATCAATGAAATGTGATGTATCACCTCTAACAAATAGCAAAACTATAATGGAATTGGGCCCTGACCCTTGAAGAATGGAATTGGGCCTCGACCCCTGAGCAATGAATTGGGCCCTGACCCCTGAAGAATGGAATTGGGCCTCAGCCCTTGAGCAATGAATTGGGCTCAGGCCTTTAAAAAAATGAAATTGGGCCCTGGCCCTTGAAGAATTGAATTGGGCCTTGGCCCCTGAGCAATGAATTGGGCTTAAGCCCCTGAAGAAATAGAATTGGGCCCTAGCCTTAGAAGAATGGAATTGGGCCTCAGCCCCTAAGCAATGAATTGGGCTCTGGCCCCTGAAGAATGGAATTGGGCCTCGGCCCCTGAGTAATGAATTGGG
This sequence comes from Platanus orientalis, assembly GCA_025762735.1. Taxonomy (NCBI): domain Eukaryota; kingdom Viridiplantae; phylum Streptophyta; class Magnoliopsida; order Proteales; family Platanaceae; genus Platanus; species Platanus orientalis. The sequence continues at coordinate 8,242 of JAOXJP010062981.1, read as the reverse complement.
CTCAGGCCCCTGAAGAAAGGGAATTAGGCCTTAGCCCCTGAAGAATGGAATTGGCCTCAGCCCCGGAGCAATGAATTGGGTTCAGGCCCCTAAAGAAATGGAATTGGGCCATGGCCCTAGAAGAATGGAATTGGGCCTCGACCCCTGAGCAATGAATAGGGCTCAGGCCCCTAAAGAAAGGAAATTAGGCCTTGGCCTCTTTGAGATGAAATGTGGGCTGGTCCCTCTGAATGAAATACGGGCTGCCACTCTTAAGGAAATTGGGCCTTGACCCCTTTAAGATGAAATGCGGGCCGGTGCCTCTTAAGGAAATTGGACCTTATCCCCTCTGAGATGAAATGCGGGCTGCTGCTCCTTAAGAAAATTGGGCCTTGACCCCTCTGAGATGAAATGCCGGTCCCCGCCCCTTTAGGAAATTGGGCCTTGGCTACTCTGAATGAAATGTGGGCCGCCGCCCTTAAGGAAATTGGGCCACGCCCTTCAAGGAAATTGGGCCTTGGCCTCTTTGAATGAAATGCGGCTGCCGCACTTAAGGAAATTAGACCTTGGCCCCTTTGAGATGAAATGTGGGCCGCTGCCCTTTAAGGAAATTAGGCCATGGCCCCTCTGTAATGAAATGTGGGCTGCCACCCTTAAGGAAGTTAGGCATTGGGCTCTCAACAATTTAAATTAGCTAAAAGTCCTCCATAATAGCATTGATCCCTTAAAGATCTCTGGAATTTTGAAGTAAGCTTGCAAATCTCCCTACTTGATCCAATAAGCATATGAAAACCTGAAGTTCGCTCCATCGGCAAAAGTCCATTCTTATGGCAAGCACCTAAAAACCTAAAGACCGATTCATCAAAAAAAGTCCATTCTCATGGCAAGCACCTGAAAACCCGAAGTCCGCTCCATCGGCAAAAGTCCATTCTCATGGCAAGCACCTAGAAACTTGAAGTCCGCTCCATCGAAAAAGTCCATTCTCATGGCAAACACCTAAAAGTCTGAAGTCCTCTCCATTGGCAAAAGTCCATCCTCATGGCAAGCACTTAAGACATGAAGACCGCTCTGTCGAGAAAGCAACTACAACTAAGTCCATCCTTATGGCAATGTTTGATCAGAAATGATGCATTGATCATTTTTGACCTTGATATTAGGCCACATAAAGGTTCAGTAAGGACTTCACCTTATAAAAAAAGGCCAAATTTTGACCTTACAGACTGCCTACCAAGCATAGGCAAATGTTGATCATCGTTCCATTGTCTATGTAACATGACAAAACATGAATACGTAGCATTGATCCTTGTGATCTCCATGGCTTTCGGAGTTAAGCCCAAAAACTTCCTAATATGCTTTGCTCAAGCTGCTGTAGGTTTGGTGAGGGACTCTAGATTGCCTCACCAGAAATGGCCAAAACCATTTACATGATAGATTGCCTTTTGGGTATAGGCAAATGTTGACATCATTCGATAACCTATATATCATGACAACCGTCTTTGAAAATTGGTTGAAACAGGTATGTTGCACCGATCCTTGTGATCCCCATGGCTTTCAGAATAAGCCTAAAACCTTCTTGACACCTTGATCAGGCCGTTATAGGTTTGGTAAGGGACTCTAGGTTGCCTTACTAGAAATGGCCAAAATTGTTGACATAGCAAACTGTCTACCCAGGTATAAACAGATGTTGACATCGATCTTAGGTTATATTCCATGACAATCATCTTTGGAAATTGATTGAAACAGATATATAGCACCGATTCCTCAGAATCTCTATGGCTTTCAGAGTAAGCCTAAAAACCTCCTGACATACCCCGCATAGGCTGTGTAGGTTCGCTAAGTTGTGTTGGTCCCCAACTTTATAGAAAGGCCTTCATAGATAAACCGCCTATTTGGGGTGTAGATAGGTATCATCACTTCATAGCCTGCATATTATGTCAGCCATGTTTCTAGATTGGGTGGTTGAAATAGATACATAGCACTAGTCTCTTAAGATCCCATGGCTATCAAAACAAGCCTAAAAAGTTTCTCACAAGCCATATTGGCAATCCCTGAACCATTAACAAATTGCTGCATAACATCCTAGTTATTCAGACATAGCTAAATGTTACACTTCGAGTCATAGCCTATGTATCATCTTAGTGCTAATACCGTTAGGGAGTTATGCATGATACGTAGCATTGGGGTTCCTTGTCATCACAACCCTCCACATCTTTCGGAGAGAACAACATCTCCAGTCCCGGCTAGTCCTCTACTTACACTCTATCAAAGACGAGACAACTGTAAGGTATGACCCACCTATAATGTTTGTTTATGAGGACGTAAGCACACATTGCAATTCTATCCATAAAGTCTGTGAAATTCCTAAGGCCATAGTTGGACTGCTATCATGCTTGAAGAATCCTCCTCACAACAAATGGGTTATTGTGAGAAAAACCCTCCACTACTTCTCGGGAAAGAGCCTATAACATTTCTTTGCATGTCCAACCAAACCACTTTTCCAGTTTAAATTTTGGCACATCCCGGTCCATACTTTTGAACAGCTTACTTGCATCGGCCACACCAGTTAGTACTTTATCTACTGCATGATTTACTAACGGCCACCCCGTGACATTGTTTGGCATCGGACAACGAGCAATGCCACACTTTGATCCATCAAGTCTATGAAATGCTAGCTTCTAGCCATAATGTTTTGCTATTCATAGTCTAAGCATCTATCAAGCTTGAGTAGCGATTCATAGCACAGGTTACTTGTTAGAAAAACCCATCTATAGCTTCTCGGGAAATAACGTACTAACATTTCTCTGTAAGTTCTAATGTTCACCACTCAATAGACCAACCTGTTTAGCACTAACCTCGATGATGCTTGCTTATTGGGACATGAGCAATGTGTTGCATTCACCCTCAAACATTGTGTGTTATACTTGCTTTAGCAAAGACTGGGTTGCTATTACCTAGGCAAGGCACAACAACCGATCTTAACGGATCCCACCCCGACTTTCAGAAAGAGTCATATAAATTCTCCCTTGCACGTCCCCCTGCCTTGACAATGTTTAAGTGGGACGAAAATATTATCATGGATCAATCCATAGCCTATATAACCATCGATTTATGGATACATAACACTGACCCTCCAAGGTCCCATAGCTTTTCTAGAGAGAGCTACCAAAATCTCTTCGTGAGTCCCATAAAATACAATGTTCGCCTAAATGGGAAAAAGGCAATGTTGTAGATTGATCCTACTATCTATCACGACCGATGTAAAGCCCACACGTCTTCAGAAATGATATTTAGTGCATATGTACCATGATTGATGTAAAACTAAGCAGTGTTCAATCATGACTACATATATTTTCTATAGCTTTTCTAGGGAGAGCTTCATTAACATCCCTCATTGGGTCTCATTAAAACTCTCAAAGACAGTCATAAAAAGATGTTTGAGCAATCAACTTCACAAATGAATCAATGTTCACTTAACACAACAAATGCAGAATAAGTTAAACATGCAAATCTCATAATCAACTTCAAACAATTCATACAAATTGAACCATTAAGCTAGCCAGAAGTAAGTACAAGTGCATAAGTTATCTAAATGGTTTGTGTGTTTATAGCCTTTGCATGATCAGTTTTCCTCGATTTTTTGTATTGATTTCCGTAATGTTTTCAAGTAGTTGCTCCTGATGTCGATGACTGACATGTCTCCTGATGCAACGTATATGCTAATAGTAACAGTCGAAGAGCTAGAGAAAATGTTAATTGCTTGTGTATAATTCTTGGATAGCCTATCCTTTCCAAAACCAAGAGAGTCCCTCTATTGGTGAAGACCCAATTTTGAAAAATCAGAATGAAGGAGTTTCCAAAACACCAAAAGAGTTTACTTTCGACCCAAGAAGGTATTTCAAAAAGCAAACTCATTTCAAAACCTTGATCCAAATTCAATGATCAATTCAGCCCATCAACATTTTCAAGACCAAAAGAAGCTATATTTCAAAAACCACACACCCAATATCCATGAGTTACATACTAGGAAGGAACATGGTCTCTCCCAAGTCAAAATTAGGGCACTTCTTTGCTATATGTGGTGAAGCCACACATACCAAAGAGGGGCATCTGTCAGCACCCAAATTTTGACTTGGGTAATGTGATAGTATAAGGATAGCATAACAACATTCAAATGTCAACATTCCAAGCACCCATGCCTTAAGTAGAGAAAACCTAGACTCTAGAAGGCTAGGCACCTCCATAGAGGTCTCCCCGAATGTTTCGGTCACAAATAGACCAGTCGATGCACCCCGTTACAGCTCCAAATGAACCATTACAACACCAAATGCCTTAAGTAGATAAAACCTAGACTCTAGAAGGCTAGGCACCTCCACTGAGGTCTCCTCGGATGTTTCAGTCATAAATAGACTAGTTAATGCACCCCATTATAGCTCCAAATGCACCATTTCAAGAACAATAAACTAGTCAATTTTACTATGTTATGCTAGGCATATGTAGGGTGTTACTTATTTAATTTCATGATGTTTAGAGCTATGGAAGGCCTCAAGATGGCCCCCAAAACAGACCCCAAAAACTAGGTCTTTTGAGATAATTTTAGGGAATATTTGCTAAATTTATTGTGAATATTCTATTCATGATCTTGAGCTCAATTTTTTATATGTTGTTCCTTTGTATCTCCTCTATGAGCATGATTAATTTTATGATCATTGCAAAATCCTAAGGGCTCCAAAATTGAGAAATCCAGTTGCTGGATTTTCTCCTAGTAACTAACGCCTATTTTTTAGTGAATTAAAAAATAGGCATTTAACAAACAAGCATCGGGGATACAATCAGGAATTAAGATCTGGGACCCACCCCTGGGAGCCTTGATTATCCCTAAACCTGTCCTATGGTATTTCTAACCCCTGTGAGTCACCTCTGTGCATTAGCACCTCTGTGGGCCCTATTTCTGTCCCAACGCCTGCTTTTTAACAAACAAGCATTAGATGGGAATTTTGGCATTGGAGTGACTTTCAACCATTAGGCCTGGGCCTTAAAAATCACCTTTTTTAAAAAGTAGCTAAGTGTAAGTCCCCCTAGGGCTAGTGTCAAGACCCAAGAGAGACCCCACCCCTCTGGGCACCACTATGGTGGCCCAAATGCCTAAGTTGGCTACTGATTTAATATTCAACACCTGTTTATCCCCTAAATTAAATTCAGGTGTTGAACAAACGGGCGTCAAACAAAAAAAATAGGCGTTAGGCCTATGATAGATGATTGTTTGGCCCGCTTTGGGAGATCATATCTCCACGTGGCCTATGCCTAGGACCTCTAGGGTTGCATAGTGCAACCCTAGAATACTTCCCTCCTTCCCTATCTTAGGGACCCACTATGCTAGGACCCACCCAAACACCCTAAACAGTGGCATTAAAGTGCTCACTTGGTTAGGTTTTCCAACGCCAGTTTTCACCCTAAATTAAAATTTAGGCATATGGAAAAATAAGCGTTGAGATGAAAATAAGTGTTAGGCCTGTAACTCAGAAAAAATCATCTTCTTTCTTTTCACCCCCTTTCTTTATGGTTAACTTTTAACCCTAAAAGGGAAAACATCAAACCATTTAGAGGGGTCAATTATCCCTCTAAAGACCTAACCCATGAGGGGTCTCCTATGTATAGAATAGGGCAAAATTAAGAGCAGTTTAAGGATTGTTCATAAGCCAACGCCTGTTTTCACCCTGAATTAAATTTAGGCATTGAAAAAATAGTTGTTGAGAGTGAAAATGGGCATTAGGCCTGAGAAAAATTCAGTAAGCCTTCAATTAACCTTAAGGATTAAACACCTCAATTCATAATTAACAAAGCATGGACATAGACATAGAATTAAAAACTCATATGAATGGGAGAAGCTGCCATAAAAGGCGGCTATTTAGGGTGCCTAACACCTTCCCTAAGTGCAACCAAACAGTTTACCCTAAATATCAGGAACTCAGACTAGTATTAGGAGTTAAACCTTAGACTTTTGAGTCTAGACTTCTCTTCTTCTTCGAAGAGGAGAACTGATGTCTAACTCTGTCAGTTCAACCTTGAGTTGGTGGAAACTCCAAGCAAAAGCCTAACCCTCGCACCAAAGGGGGTTAGCAACCCAAGATGGACTGGAGGGCGCCTTGAGCCCAGCACCCTCGCATCGAAGTAGGTCCCCGACGCCCACAGTGTGGAAGGGGTGAGGTGGTTGGAAGAGAGGGGGGTAGAAATGGGTGGTGGGGAGAGGTGAGGTAGGGGTGTGAGGTGGGTTGTTTCTAGAAGGGTGGCTGGCCTTAGTGAGGAGGTGGGGGATATTTGGAAGAGAGAAGGGGTGGTGTGTCCCTTTCTAGAAGGTTAGTGGAGGTGGGAAAGGATGTGTGGATGAGGGGGAGTGTGGTGGGCCCTTATGCCACATGTTATGTAGGGATAGGGTGTGAGGGAGAGTGTGGGGCCTAGGGATGGGGTGTAGGGTTAAAGGGGGTAGTCCTCAGATGTCCACCCACCATTTAGAATATTTTAAATTGGGGGTGTAGGGTCTAAAAAGAGAGTTAGGGGCATTTTGGGCAAGAATTAAGATATTTTGTTCGGATTTCACCCCTTTACTGTCTAAGTTCACTTTTTGGGCTCTATGGCTCCCAACTTTTCAAGGTTTAATTGTTTTCCACATCTCCAAGACATTCTGGTCATAACGCAATTATCAGAATCAAAATCGGATATGGGCAAGCGAGCTAAAACTGGCTCTGATGTACCCGTATGGGTCTATACCCATGAAAGAAGGATAAGGAAGTAAACTTGATCTTTAAAATCTTCATATGAAAGATAGACCTTAAGATATTTGAACCAAAGGCTCTGACAGCTCATGAATTAAATGCTTAAGTTAAAAGTTATATCCAAAACCCTGAATTATCCTACAATAAATTCTGCTTAGACCTATGACTGATTTTTTCTGGGTTTGAATGTGGTGTGATGGAGATCATAGGTGTTTAGGTCTTAGAGTTGTGATACCATGGGGCCTGGTAGGTAGAGAATTTGAGCCCTAGTGAATTCTTAGGAGATTTCTGAAGGGAGGTCACTTGGTTAAAAATTGTGCCTTAAACTGACAAAGAATTGGGTAATTGAGCCGTGCTGGGTCTGTGAAAGGGTTTCATCATTAGGGAATTTATCGAAGATCTTGAAAAATTGGAAAAAATGAGCCTAAATTTGATGGATTTAAACTTTCGGAGAGTTCTCGGGGACTCACCAAGTGTCCATGGTTGAGAAAGGTGATTTGGATGTATTTTAGGGATAGATTGGGGTAATTACGATGCATTGTGTCCTTTTGGATTTTTCTTGGGAAGGTCTATAGCTTACCAGGGTATGGTCTTTGATTGATTGAGTTTCTGATCTGTGTCGGGTCTTTAGGGTTTTTTTGAAAGTCTAATTTTAGGGCAAAATGATGTATTTTGGGGGTCTAGGGGCAAAATGGTCATTTTCTTAATTTTTGTGTCTCAATATGGGGATGTTGATGATGGTTGGAGCATCCTAAGAAAAATGGGCTCCATAGCTTGTGGTTTGACATTTTGTGAGGTGTAGGGGCAAAATAGTCATTTGCTAGCCTTTTGGGATTTTGATGTTGAAAGCTTTGGAGAATTGTTAATTTTGAGGTGTTTTTATTGTAGAAAAGATTTTAGGAAGGGTTGTGGAGAAAAGGAGTTCAAACAGGGTTTGATTCGCACTTTTGAGGGTATAGGGGTAGAATGGTAATTTGCTAGCCTTTCGATGCTTCAATGTGGGAAGACTTATGAAGGTTGATGAATTCAAGGTGCCTTTATTGATGTAGTGATGTTGGGAACTGGGGTTTGATTAGGCTTGATTTGAGCTTCTAGAGTTGTAGGGGTAAAATGGTAATTTGGTAGTCTTTCAATGCTTTAATGTGGGAAGGCTTATGACAGTTGAAAAATTCAAGATGATGATGAATTAGAGTGCTTTTATTGTGTTTGCAACTAGAATGTCCATTGAGAATGCCTGCCTATTCTTAGTTCAGGGGTGTCTAGACCTTGGTCCTATCCCATTCTGTTATGATCCCTTCTGACTCCATTTACTAACGTGAGTCAAAATTTGGGTGTTGATAAATGCCCCCCCTTTGGTGTGTGTGGCGTAGCCATGCATAGCAAAGGGAGAAGCTCCTAAATTTTGATTTAGTAGATGTATTACTTTCACTTTTGCATAACTCATGGATGTTAGGTGGGCTATTTTTAACAAACCTACCATCTTATTTTGGTGG
>JAOXJP010062980.1:0-29785 GCA_025762735.1 Platanus orientalis | reverse complement strand
CATCAAATAGACATCGTCAATTAATGTGACCCAATGAAAAGGGTACCTGATTGCATCTATTTAAACCTAGTAAAGAACTCCATCAAAATTGCCTCTTTGATGGCAAAAGAGTCTCATGTCATAGTTAAAAATATATTTTCGTCAAAATAGATATATATACTAGCAAATATTAAAGCATAACCAAACTAACAATGTTGAATAATTTTTAAATAATGCATATCTTTGAATCAAAACAAAATATAAGAATTTGACTCACCTAAGAACATAGCTCTACGGATTGACATATCAAAATTCTATAAAACATTATTTAAAAATAGGTTCACTAAAAATCCTTTTTAAAAACATGAGATTCTTTTAAAACAATTTAAGAACTGAGAAAACAATATTTTTCTATTACAAAACATAGATTAAAATAATCTAAGAACCTATTTGAATCAAAATCAAGAGATAGTACATGAACTTGTTTGAGAACATAATTTTTCTATTCAAAAACCTGTAAATGAATCTAAATAAATCAAACAATCATGGTTTTTTACAAAACTTGTAAACAAATGGATTTAAGAACCTAAAATGATATAAAACAATGTAAATCATTCAAATTGTTTGCAAAACATATTTTCTTTTACAAAAACCCTTTTCTAAGAACCTAATAAAAGCAAAAACCTTCATGAATAATAATAAATCTAAATAAGAATAATTCTAAGAACCTAAAAATAATCCAAACGATGTAGATGTATTATTGTTTACTTACATTTTAATCTGAAAATGACACTAAATTGAAGCTTGAAGTTCTTTCTTCAAAAGTCCTAAAATCTCTTACAAAACTGAGCTTTCTTTTTTGTTCTTTTTTCAAAATCCCCAAATTTGCAAACTTCTTTAAAACATCATCTTTTTTTTTTATTTATAAATATCTATATTTTTATAAACCTAAATAGCAACCCTAATATCCAATTTCGTGTTTAGGTGGGTTTTTAGTAAAAAAAATCCTTTAAATTTTGCAAAAATCAAAGTTGTACGAAATTTTTCGTTTTTATAATGTCATCTCGCCAAGAATTTTTTCAACACAGACACTTGGTGGAAAATGACAATAACTTTGTCTATAGAACTCGGATTCACTCACCATTTTTTTTTGTTGGAAACTTGACTTCTAGACCTTTTCAAGCATTTATAGCTTATTCTCTAATTCATTCTACATTTTTATTGGTGTATTTTTAAAGTTATCTCAAAATCTACTAATTAATACTATATTAGACGGCATAGACACTTTTTGGAAAAATTGTCATAACTTCTTTTATGAAACTTCAATTCACTCACCGTTTGTCGATTGGAAAGTAAACTCATAAATCTTTTCAAGCATATATTATTTGTAGGGTGATTTCTATGGCATTGATAAACATTGACTTGCGAAGTTGTGTCATCCATCTGGGACAACTTCAGAAATTGCCATGTCCTTAACCCCATTTTTTTCCTTACTTAGTAAATTGCCTTTAACTTTTTCGTTTGATATTTATTTCGCTTGTTGTTTGTTCTGTAAGACTTTAGACTTTCATGCCTATTCAAAGGTATAACTTTCACTCATAGATTCTTTCTATATTTTTGTTAGTACAATTCTAAAGTTGCTTTAACATTCAAATCAACATATATGCACTTAAGTGATCCTATGTTCGTACAAAACTTATGTGACATGTGTTAGCATTCTAACTGTGATACATGTACAGTAAGATATGTGTCATGGTGCAGGGTGTTACAACAGATCTTATGTTTCCTAATTAAAAATGAAGGAACTATGCTAGAGACAGAAGTCTTGTTGAGATTTGGAGATAATTTCTTTCACCGTATGGCTAATATGAGAAAAAAGAAGAACATATTTTCTTTTCTAAAAGTGAAGGATCAGATCTTAAATGATCAAGCACCCATTCCAAACTAGACCGTGGATTGAAGGGTTATCTTTCACAAAGATTTCTTCAGATATAACTGACAAGCTAGAGAGGTCGTTTCTAAAGAGGAAGTTATCATAGCCCTAAAAATCTTTAAAAAAGAGAAGGCTCCTAGTCCTGATAGTTTTTCCATGCGATTTTTCTTTAAGCTTTTAGACACCATCAGAGAGGGGGTTATTATAGCAATGTAGGAGTTTCATGAAAAGGGGGTCTTATGTAGAAGTTTGAACACTTCCTTCACATCCTTAATCCAAAAGAAACAAGGTGCAATGGAGCTAAGTGACTTTCGTCCAATAAGTCTTATCAATAAACTTTATAAATTACTGAGGAATACCTTAGCTTGTCGCATGGAGAAGGTCATGGACTCCATTATACCCTCGCAAAATGCTTTTGTCAAAGTTCAACAGATGTTGTATTACTCCTCAAGTGTATTGGTTATTAGTTTAAATCAAAGAATGCTGGACTTGTGTCAAACTAAAATAGAAAAAGCTTATTATCATGTTAATTGAGAATATCTCATTTGGGCCCTACAACAAATGAGGTTTGGTAGGAAATGGTGTTTCTGGATCAAGACTTGCATCTTCTCGACCGCTTTCTTAGTCCTTATGAATGGGACGTCGGTAGGCTTCTACAAGGGGCAACCAGGGCTTAGGCAGGGAGACCCTTTATTTCCTTTCCTCTTCAACAAAGTATGGAATCTCTTAGCAAGTTGGTGGCTAGAGCTGAAGAGGTAGGTTGTATTAATGTTTGTCGTGTAGGAATTCTAGTTCGTTTATGATTCCATATTTTTTCTCCAAAATTCAGAAGAGGAAGTGTACAACCTTTGAGGTATTTGGCTAATGTTTGAAGCTATCTCATATTTGAAAGTAAATCTCCCTAAAAGTAGAATGATAACGGTGGGTGATGTCCCCAACTTGAGGGAGCTTTGCTAGCTTAGTTGGGTGCCAAGTGTCCTCAATCACGGGTAAGTATCAGGGGCTTCCTCTCAAATGAAGGCTAAAATCCAAACATATATGGGACCCAATTATGGAATGTTTCAACAAAAAGACTGGCTAAATGGAATGGACATTACCTTTTAAGAGGTGGAAGGATGATCCTTATTAAAAGTGTTATTTCAAACCTTTTAGTCTACTTCATATCCCTTTTTCAGGCTCTATCTTTTGTTATTACTCGTTTATAAACAATTAGAACTGATTTTTTTTTTTTTTTTGACATTTAGAGGAAGGGGATCGAAAATTGTATCCTGTTAATTCGTCTCAATTATGTCTTCCTTCCTAGGAGAGGGACCTGGAGTTCAGGGCCCGTAAAGAAATGAACAAAACTCTTATGTCTAAATGGATATGGAGATTTGGGGAAGATCATAATGTTCTTTGGAGGAAGGTGGTATCTGCTAAATATAGGGACCATGGTAAAAGTTGGTGCACAAATCCCCCAACCAGTGCATATAGTTCTAGCATTTGGAAGGATATCTTCAAAGAATGTCAGGAAAAGAAAAACTGGGTGTACTTTCAAGTGGGTAAAGGAGATAGAGTACTCTTCTGAAATGATGCACGACGTAGTCCAACACCTTTTTCTCAAGCTTTTCCGGACCTTTATTATCTGGATTTACTAGAAAGATGGGCTAGTGATAGATCACATAGTGAGAGACAATGGAAACATTTCATGGGATCTTCATCTCCGGCACGTGGTAAACAATTGAAAATTTATTAATTTATCCAGCCTTTTGTTGAAATTAGATAGAGCCGAGGTGGGAAATGAGAGTGATATAGATAGTAAACTTTGGCACCTTGACCCGAATGAAGGATTCTCTATTCATTCAATGTACAACATCATCTGGCCTATAGAGGATCTTACTGTAACTGCCTCTAATGTTTGGAAATTCAAGATGCCTTCCAAGTCGAGCTTTCTATTGTGGCTTCTTCACTATATCAAAGCTCTTACCTTGGATAATTTGTAGAAGAGAGGGATGCACTTAGCCAAACATTGCAGCCTCTGTGGGAGGTATGAAGAAACTGCCACTCATCTCTTTATCCATTGTAATGTTGCTCATGAGCTTTGGGAGGAGTTTTTCCAGCGGTTCAAGCTGAGTCAGGTGCTGCCTGAATCGATCCTAAGCTTCTTGTTCAATGGTTCCAAGCCAAGAAGGGTTATCTCCCTCCAAAAGGGTTGCTGCCATGGAAGAATATCCCCCATGTTGTTTACTGGGTCTTATAGAGAGAATGAAATGCTTGTATTTTTTAAGACAAAAGCACCTCCATTCATCAGCTTAAGGCCTGGGTTGTTTCTCTTCTCTTTAAATGGTTTACTTGCCTGCGTTTGTTGGGTGCAATTTCTCCTAGAGCCCCTACAAAAAATCTATCTAAAGGCTATTCAATTGGTTGCATATAGCTTTAGGGAATAAGATGGTAAATATAAAGTAGACCGGAATTGAAGTTAGAATTGACTTGATTAAAACAGTTCGCCTTTAACGTGAAAGCATTTTGCATTTCAAGCATTTCAACTTGGATTTGAATTTCTCCACCACAAAATTATATGTAAATATCTTGGCTTGTTCCCTAAGCAGATAGATGTCCAAGTATTTATCATCTTTCTTCATCACGTGCACTCTCAAAGTTGCAGCTAACCCTTCTTTTTTTATTGCTCAATGTTTATGCTAAAATGAATAGTAGATTTGTCGGGATTAACTTTTCGACCTAACCATCTTTCATACATCTCCAATCCATCAACTGCATGGTAGCTTTGCCAAAAAGAAATAAGACGTCAGCAAACATCAAGTGGGAAATTGTATGATCATACGTGTTAACTCTAATTCCAAACTAGAGGTTTTACACTTTCAAATTATATATAAGCATTCAAAACACCTCCAAGCATAGTATTATCAAAAAAGGAGATAAAGTTCAACCTTGACAAAATTTTCTAGTGGGTCAAGCTAGGCAGCGGGTTGCATTACTGTAATCTCTGAGACTGAGAATATAATGAATTGTTAAACCGCTTAAAAAAGTGCTAGGCTTTGTTACAAGCCAAGTCACTATAGTTAGGTGTTAGGGCACCTTGCATTTTCTACAGAAATAGCATTCCTTTAAGACTGAACTATAATAATTGAAAAAGGCAGATTTCAGTAATTCACACTTGTGGCCGGACCACCGGCTTTTGTGCACTCAAAATCCATGTGAAATTTATGCACACAGACCAAGGGACAGATACATCGGTGCCAAAAGGTGATAAGCGCCCCCTTGGTGCTGATGTATCCACCTCTTGGTCCATGTGCACAAATTACACAGATTTTGAGTGCACAGAAGCCAGGCTCTGCCACGAGATGGGATTTGGCGAGATGGGATTTGGTAGGACAACTTAGAGAGTGTCTAAAGTAAGAATGACATCAGTGCCAAAAGTGAAATTTCTTTGGTACTGATGTGTCAGCCCTGATGTCATTCTTACTTTAGACACTCTCTAAGTTGTCCTACCAAATCCGGAGCAGACACAATCTATTACTCTCTTATGTGTTACTCTCTTCTTTCTTATTACCACTCTTTTTCTTTCTTTCTTTCTTTCCTTTATTATTATTATTTTTTTGACAAAGACTTTAATTTTCTAAACACTGGAGGACTAAACATCATAATTGATAACCACTCCAAAACCCAACCAGAACATCTTTTCAAAAACCATTTTGCTCGTTTTCAAAACCATTTCAAAATTATTTTATAACACATTATTTCAAAAACAAATATATATATATATATATATATATATATATATATATATATATAAGTGAAATTAAGAGTGAGTGAAAAAATAGAGGAATCAGAGATTTGAAAGAGAAGAGGGAGGAGAGGCCTAAAGCATCATAGAAATCAACAAAGAAGAGAGATAATCTTTAAGCATTTAATTCAATATTTTTTTGATACTTTTTAAAGCTCCAATAAAACTTACTATGGTCATTCAAATGAATTCAAAAGATAAATGTGCTGGATTATTTGTTTAAAGCTGATTTTTGATCTAGTTAATCACATAGGCACGGCATCTAATGATGGGTCGCCATCATCTTTTTCATGGGAAACCGGGCAAGTTTGGAGTTAATCACTTGTGATAGCGATGCCAAGGATATGTTCTTTGTTTCAAACAAAGATATCCAATGCAACTAAATCTCATTGAGTTTCAAACGGAAAACTAGTAATTGTGGATTATCAGATTCTTCTTTTTCTTCTTCTTACATTATCATTATTGTCATGAGACCCTATATAGTCTGATTAGAAGGACCATGTCCCATTTGACAGCGTATCAGAGGAGCGAATACCTTTACACCAATCAGATGATCCTACGGTCGATCTAAATCCTCGACAAGGCAGACTCTGCACATAAAGAATGAGAAGAAGTCAAGGAGCTAGGATCGGCTGGGAGCCGGCTTCTAACTCTCAGACGATCAAGTCAAGGAGGCTGGGGGACTATAAAAAGTAGAACTTTTTCCTTAGGGTTTTAGATGTCTCATACATGGAAGATGAAATGGTCTCCATAGTTATAGGCTCAAGTAGGGACATATCAGGGCGGATCTTCCCTGTCGCTTTCCCCCACATTCTTGCACGTCACTTTCCCCCACGTTCTTGTGTGGCACTGTTGCCCATGTTCTCGCGTGGCACTGTTATCCACGTCATGGGCCACGTCTCTCCCTGTCTTCTTTGTCTTTTACTTAAAGTTGGCAAACCTATTGCAGAAGATATTATGTCCAGATAACAGTTTTTGGATCAAGCTTATCCTTGGGTTGAGTCGGTCGAGGTCGTTGCCTCCCACAGTCAGGACCTCCCCGAGAATCAGGGGTTCTGGGGCCTTGGGTAGTCTTTCGGGTGTCAGGTACCCAGAGTGGTAGTTGGGGTTATTTACAAAATCATTTGAGGCCATGGGTATTAGGTACAAGTCGTTGCCTTCCACAGTCGGGATCTCCCCAAGAATCAGGGGTCCTGAGGCCTCGGGTAGCCTTTCAGGTGTCATGTACCTCGAGTGGTGGTTGGGGTTATTTGTGAAATCACTCGGGGCCACATACCGAAGTCACTCAGGGCTATATATCGAGGGATGAGTCTGTTTTGGGGCTGGGGTGATGCTGGTTAGTCGAGATCGGTCAATGAGGTCTTTGGCGTAGTTTTCCCCATTAGTTGCCCCTATTCCCTGGTCCAGGGTCCCGAGACCCGGGAATATGAGTTGTCTGCACTTATTACTGATTGTTTTGATTGCTGGAGGTGTGTCGTTTCGGCTGTCGAGGTAGTGTCAATTGAGATGGCCGTCAATGATGGTCGAGCATTTAATGGGTCTCAATAATCGAGGGGATGTTCCAGCGTCGGTTATGTGTCATGTCAAGAATCGTGTCATTTTGGATCCCTAGGTTATTGCACGGTCACATCTAAATCCTTTCAATTCTAAGGGATTCATGCGTTGTCTCATTTCTCGGTTCTATTTCGTTAACTCTTGGATGGGTGACACATGTAGGGTCGGGGATAGTTGGGATTTCCTATAAATATCTCCTCTGGCCTTGTTCTGATTTCCTTCCACCTCTGTCTCTCATCTCTCCTAAACTTCTTATGCGATTTTTGGAGTCCTCTTGTGCTCTCGCCAACTGTAGCCTGAGCCTCCGCGTCCCTACTACTCATCTCCGACGACCTATCCTTGTCTGGGCGGCAGCTATTCATCATATTCCGGTGTTATCTTCTTAAGGTACTTTCTCCTTAGGCCCCCCTTTTTTGCTTGTTTTCCTTGCTATTCTCTCATTTTTGCTTCGTCAATGTTTGATACTTCTTTCTTCTCTGGCATATTCGTGTTAGTGTTTTTCTCCAATTTTCTCTATTTTTTGTTGGTGTTTGTCGGTCTTTCTTTTTTCGATCATGTTCACTTTATCTTTATTTCTTCGTTCTTTCCTGTGTCTATTCACTTATATAGATGGTGTCTGGGGATACTGTCGATCGGATGGTCGATGGGACCGATGACTTATCAGAAGTTTGGCAAAACCCTACGAAGCAGGCTATCGAGTTGGCTCTGACTACTGTCTAGGGGGCAACCGGGAAGATTGCTCCAGAAGAAGACTTTAAGGTTGCTCAGTATGGCTCCGAGTTGGGGACGAGAACCCTCGCTCAGTATTACACAACTTATCACATCCCCGAGGGGTGATACTCATGGCCCCCGGGGACGCCCGGGCTTTTGAAGCATCGGGTAGTAGCGTTGTGCTATACGAGCAAACCCTTATGATGGGCCTTAGATTTCCTGTCTCCCAGTTTCTCAAGAATCTATTATTTTGCCTTGGGCTAGCACTAGGGAAATTAATGTCCAACGCTTGGCAGATAGCCATAGGGTGCATGGTGTTGTGGGAACTAGTCTTCAAGGGGGCGCATCACCTCACCCTCAACGAATTTTTTCGTTGTTACTGTCCCAAAGAGTAAGAGCCGGGGTGGTTTTTCTTTGATAGCCAGGACTTGACGTTCACTTTGGTGACGGGGCTCCCGAGTTCAAACAGCGGGTGGAGGTCCTGGTATTTTTTTGTCTCCGGTGAGGGCTGGGAATGCCCCCTGGTGAAGAGCCTGAAGTGAAGTTCAACTGAGGCTGGGTGTTGGTCATCAGCCCGATAAGTACGTTGTTACTCAATCGTTGTCCTGTGGTGTGTATTTTCATTTTCTTTGCTATTTTTTGACGCGATACTTCTTTTCCCTTCCCCCTCTTTTTTTTTAGCTATCGAGGCGGACGAGGAGGAGGCTCGCATAAAGGACGTGATCAACTACCATATTCATGGCTACACAAACTTGGTTACCCCCGCCCGACTTCATCAATGTGGGTTTGGTCCTGATCCTGCTGGTAACACACCCACCTTTCTTACATTTGTTTTCCCCTCTTTTCTTTCTCCTAACCATTATTTTTTATCATGTCAACTTCTAACCCCAGGTTTGCTTCTCTTGCAGCAGAAGACAAACATAAAGTATCTCTCCAAGGCTAAGGAGATTAGGGACAAGGCCTTGGGGGCGGAGAAGGCTAGTTAGCCGGTGGCTGTTCAAGTGGCTACCGAGGTGGAGGCAGCCACAACCTCAAAGAAGAGGAAGCGCCACCCCGTCACTGGTGATACTTCCGAGCCCCAGGCCCCCGAGGTGGTTTCAACGCCTTCTGTGGCTCCTTCTAACACCATCCTGGTTGTTGACCTGGATGGGGATGCTAAGGGTTCCTCCCCAACTCCTGCAGCCTGGGTCTCAACTGCGGTTGCCCCCTCGGCTCCTTCTATTGAGGCCCCTATTGTTGCCCTGGAGGCTTCTAGCCCTACTGCCGTGGCAACGATGATCAGCCCGAGGGGAATCTTCTTCTAACCCTCCCCCTGCAAAAGAAGTGTTCTCGCTAGGGTCCGACTCTTAGTTGATGAGTCCAAGTCCCGGGGAGGACTATTTCATGGCAGGTGTTCCTCTAACCGACCTCAAATATTTGAAGAAAAACTTCTCCCCATCTAAGGTACATAAAGATATGACGCACTGTATGGACAGAGTAAGTTTTCCATGCTTGGGTTATTTATTTTCTCTTTCCTTTTTTTTTTTGTGCCCCCGGTACTGACTAGGGTTCATTCTTATATACCATGGCCCTAATGACCTCTGCCATCTAGAGGTACAAGTATTGCGAGCAGGTTAGGAACAACAATCTGGACCGCCTTGCCAAGGTAAGAAATGAGAACCTGGCCCTTAAGGAGGAGGCAAAGAAAATCATCAACGACCTTGAGAAGAAGTTAAAGTGGTCTGAGGAGTCTCACAAGAGCATGGTGGCGAACACTGTCGAGCAAGAGGGTTGCCTTGAAGGCATGAACGCTTGCCTTTGAGACTCTGAGAGGGACGTTCATCGGGCCAGTGATGGGTTGGGGGTTGAGAAGAACCATCATATCCGGGCCGAAGACGATCTCAAGAAGGCCATTGAGGATGCGACAGAGAAGGCAGTAGCTGAGACCCTGGAACGGGTCTGCCTCCAGGTCAAGGAGAGAGAGAGAGAGAAAGGCGGGACATGATGGAGGAGACCCTCAGGATGGTTGAAGCTCGATACCTGGCATCGGATGCTTTTGGCATGGTTAGGGCTAACTACTTTTGGGAAGGGTTTAAGGAATTTCGAGACATCGCAGGTGAGCAATTCCCCGACATTGACTTCTTGTCTATCAAGCTCCGATAGCCTGAGGCTAAGGATGAGGAAGAGGAGGGGAACGGTCAGGGAGGTGTCAACGAAGGGGTGGCCGAGGGAGGCCATGGCATAACGATTGAGGGGGCAGTTGAAGAGCCAGTGGCCTTTGAAACTGTAGATGCTAGCCAGGGGAACGTAGTCCCGGGGGAGGTGGTCTCAAGGGATGCCAACCCCAAGGTGTAACTGTACTTCTTCTCTTTCTTTTTGTTAAACCTTGTAATTTTCCTTCGTATGAATGAAATTTTTTTTGTGTCTCTTATTGTTGTTGTTTTTTTATAATGTTTCTTTTTAAAAATTTTCCAAGCATCAATATGTGATGTGGCGCTTTCTTCTTATGTGTTGTATCATAACCTTAAAATTTTTCCAAGTACCAATGGGTGTTGGGGGGTTTTAGCTTTCCTCTAAGTAGGGTCAGCGGCGTTCAATTTTTCTAAGTGTTGGGACCCCTAGGAGTTAATCCCTTAGAGCCGAGGATGAGTAAATACTTAGTTACAATCAACCCAAATTTCTTGATTGTAGATGCATGCCGAGGGCTGAGCCTCCTCGTGCGTTTTTCAAAAGAGAGGGTATCCGACAACACCCCTTCTGGGCCTAAGCATTTTCCCCAAGCGGGGGGATACCTTGTGAGGTGCCACCGGGTACTCTCAAGTGTCATTTTAATTTATTTATCTTGTTTAGGAGGATGTGTAGTTACACTTACTTGGTAAGGAGGTGACGCACTATTCCTTAGATGATTCAGGCTCCTTTCGTTGACTAGTGAGATCCTCATTTGATTTACATCTTTCGGCTAGGAAGTTGCTTGATTTTAAGACTCGGAGTCATCCTTATGACCAAGGGGGTTAATCAGCCTAACCTGGGGGTTAGTCTCGTAGCCTAAAGCAGAAGGGCCAATCTTATAGCCTAGGGTCAGCCTTGTGACCTGAGGGTTAATCTTGTAATTCAGACCTAGTTTTGTAGTTTGTGGCTAGAAGAGTGTACCAGTCATGTGGCTTAGGGTCATCCTCATGACCTGAGGGTTAGTCTTGTAACCCGGGGCTAGTCTCATAGCTTGAGTTGGAGAGGCGCTCCAGTCTTGTGGCTTGGGGTCATCCTCGTGACCTGAGGGTTAGTCTTATAACCCGGGACTAGCCTTATAGCCTGAGTTAGAGAGGCACGCCAGCCTCGTGGCTCGGGTTCATCCTCATGACCTGAGGGTTAGTCTTGTTATCCGGGGCTAGCCCTGTATCCTAAGCCCGACGGCCTTAGGCTCTGTCGATCCTACATAGTTAAATTATGTCAACAGTTAACATGGTAATGTTAATTTCATTGATAATACTTTCTCAAATGCTCTACATTCCATGGTTAATGTAAAGGTTTCCCCTGCATTATTTCAAGGTGGTAGGTCCCGGGTCTATTACAGCGTGTTACCTGGTAAGGCCCTTCCCAATTCGGTCTCAGCTTTCCCTCTGTTGGGTCTTGCATTGCCAAGGTCACCTTCTTGAGCACTAAATCCCCGACTACAAATCTCCTTGTCTTGACTTAGGAATTGTAGTATTTGGTCATTTTTTCTTTGTAGGTAGCTGCCCAGAGTACGGCTTCATCTCTTTTCTCTGCCAACAAGTCGAGGTTGAGTCTAAGGCCTTCCTCGTTCTTCTCCGAATCAAAGTTACCTACCCTGTGCGAGGTCATTCCTACCTTGACGAGTATTAATGCCTCGGTTCCAAATGCTAGCGAGAATAGTGTTTCCCCTATAGGAGTCCTTATCGTGGTACGATATGCCCAAAGGACACTCGGGAGTTCTTCGGGACAAAAGCCCTTAGAATTGTCAAACCTTTTCTTGATCATGCTCAGGAGTGTTCTATTTGTGACCTCCACCTAGCCGTTGGCTTAAGGATGGGCCAGGGAGGAAAAGTAATTTTTGATATAGCGTTTCGTGCAGAATTCCCAATACCAGGCATTGTCAAATTGCTTACCGTTGTCGCTGAATAGGACTCGGGGGACCCCAAATCGGCAGACAATGGATCTCTATATGAAGTTACGGATTTTCTTCTTGGTAATCTTTGCCAAAGGTTCAGCTTCTACCCACTTAGTGAAATAGTCGATGGCTACTACTAAGAACCTCATTTGTCCTCTCCCCATGGGGAGTGGCCCAACTATGTCAACCCCCACTAAGCAAAAGGCCAGGGTCCCGCCATTGGGACCAATTCCTCCGTAGGTGTCTTGGGAATGTTGGCAAACCTCTGACATTTGTCGCATTTTTGGGTGAGGAAGGCCACATCTTTTTGCATGGATGACCAATAGTACCCAGCTTGGATTGCTTTGTGGGCCATTGCCCTGCCCCTGAGTGGCTTTCGCATATCCCCTCATGTATCTCTCAGAGCACATAGTCGGCTTCCTCTTCAATCAGATACCTAAGCAGGGGAAAAGTGAAGCTTCTCTTGTAAAGAGTGTCATCGATAAAAAGGTAGCGACTAGCCCGGGCCTTCACCCTTCTGGACTCTTCCCTATTTTCGGATAACTCACCACTTCTCAAAAACCTTATGATATGGCTTGCCCACTTAGGTTCAATGCTTGCCGTGTTGACTTCCTTTCTTTCCCTGGTTTTGATATTCGGCTCAAGCAGGCGCTCGATGAGGATCCTGAGGATTAGGTCCTCTATGTTGGACGATGCGAGTTTGACCAACCTATCAGCTTCTTCATTATTGCCTCGTGGGATCCGTTGTATGCTAAAATGCTTGAACTAGGACTTCTCTTCCTCAACTATAGCGAGGTACTATTTCATTAGGCCATCCTTTGCCTCGTAGTCTCCTTGTACCTTTCCGACTACCAACTGGGAATCACTATGAACCTTCACCTTTCTATCCCCGAGTGCATGGGCGAGGTAGAGCCCCATGATCATCGACTTGCACTCGACTTCATTGTTGGTTACCTTGAATCCTAACTTGATGGCATACTCGAGTTTATTTATTTCTGGCGTGAAGAAGACGACTCCTCCCCCGACTGTATTATTGGTGAAGGAACCATCCACGTGTAGAACCCATTCTCTTTGATCTATTTCTTTTTACAGTTCGCCTTGCATCTCGGTCTCCATGCTCGACGCGTAGGTATACTCAGCGATGAAGTCTGCGACCACTTGGCCCTTGATGGGCCCTCGAGGGTGGTACTCAATGTCAAACTCGCTCAACTCCACTGACCATTTGACTAACCTTCTCGAGGTCTTAGGCTTGTGGAGTATGGTTTTGAGCGGCTGATCTGTTAGGACCCGGATGATATGGACTTGAAAATAGGGCCTCAGTTGTCGAGCAGTCACGAATAATGTGAACGCCATTTTCTTCGCTCTAGGGTATCTCTCTTCTGCCCCCCTTAAGGCTCGGTTGGTGTAATATACTGGTGCTTGCACCCCAGCTTCTTCTTTCACTAGTACTGAGCTTACTATTGTCTCTGACACTGATAAGTACAGATAGAGCACTTTGCCTTGCTTTGGTTGATTGAGCAGTGGTAGATGCCTGATGTAGTTCTTAAGCTCTTGGAAGGCATTATCGCACTCCTCGTCCCAGTTGAAAACCTTCTTCAATAGGCATAAAAGGGGTAACATTTGTCAGTGGACTGGGAGATGAATCTGCTTAACGCGGTGATCCTCCCAGCCAGGGATTGTACCTCCTTCATGTTTCTTGGGGCTTGCATATTAAGTATGGCTTGTATCTTCTCAAGATTGGCTTCTATTCCTCGTTGGGAAACCATGAACCCGAGGAATTTCCCGACCGACACCCCGAAGGCACATTTGTTGGATTAAGCTTCATCTTGTGCTTTATCAAGGTTTGAAAAGCCTTGCTTAAATCTGAGAGGTGTTGTTCGGTTTCATAGACTCTTCACCAGCATGTCGTCTACATAAACCTCGACATTCATTCCAATTTGGCCTTTAAACATTTCATTGACGAGCCTTTGTAAGTCGCCTCTACATTCTTCAGCCTAAAGGGCATGACCTGGTAGCAGTAGAGTCACCGATCAATGATAAAGACAGTTTTCTCCTGGTCGGACTCGTGCATCTTTATTTGGTTGTACCTCGAGAAGGCGTCCATGAAGCTAAGGGTCTGGTGGCGGGCTGTGGATTCTACCAATATGTCGATCCTCGGGAGCGAGAAGCTATATTTCGGGCAAACTTTGTTGAGGTCGGTGAAGTCAACTCACATACGCCACTTTCCATTAGGTTTTTTTCTCCATGACCACATTTGCTAGCCAATCGAGGTAGTAGACTTCCCTCATAAAACCAGCCACCACTAACTTCTCTACCTCTTGCGCAATCACCTGGTTTTGTTCTGGGGTAAAGTTTCTCTTCTTCTACTTGACAGGCCTTGAGTCTAGGTCTACATTCAACCTGTGTACAACTACACGGGGGTCTATTCCTAGCATATCCACATGCGTCTAAGCGAACACGTCCCAGTTTCTGATAAGGAAGTCTCGCAGTTGAGCTTTAAATTCTTTGGGTAGGTCGGATCCCACCCGAGTGACTCTGTCAAGTATATCATGATTGAGGGTGGCATCTTCCAACTCTCCTTCAGGCTCGGCTATTACCCGGGTCCTCTCATCTCGAACTTCTAAGTTGTCGATTGTCAGGCTTTCTTTTGGGGCCGGGTCCCCTTTGAGCGAGGCTATATAGCATTCTCTGGCTGTTACTTAGTCTCCCTTAACTTCTCTGACTCCCCGTCAGTTGGGAAGTGCATCAGGAGGTGGTAGGTCAAGGTGACTACACCAAGCCGATTGAGAGCCGGTCCCCCCAGGATCGCATTGTACGCAGAAGGGCAGTCTACCACCAAAAAGTTAACCACCCGGGTCCATTGAAGCTCCCCCAACCCTGCGGTAACACGCAGGCTGATAGTTCCCAATGGTAGCAACTTGTCGCCTGTGAACCCCACTAAGGGTGTTTGAGCTGACTTTAAGTTATCTCGCCCAATAGTTATTTGGTTAAAGGCAGGGAGGTAGAGAATGTCTACCGAGCTGCCGTTATCGATAAGGATACGGTGTGTGATGTAGTTAGATACCGCCAACATCACCACCAAGGTGTCGTCGTGCGGCTGACTCACCCCTCGAGCGTCTTCTACAGAGAAGGTGATAGGAGGATGATCTGCCTTTTGATATTTGGCCGACCTCTCAGTCATCATTAGTTGCTGGTTTCTCTCATCGTGAATCTGTCTAACATGGGATCTCCTCACTAAGCTGGAATGTCCTCCCCCGGCGAACCCTCCCACTATTGTTCTTATTTCCCCCATTGGCCTTTCAGGTCTTCTTTCTTGTCGAGGAGGAGGGTCTCGACGAGTGATCTCGTGCCTAGCTTGCTGTCGTCCTGCGATAAACCTCTGTAGTCACCCCCGTTGTATGAGGGCTTCTATTTGTTCCTTCAAGTCGAAACAGTTGTTGGTGTCGTGGCCATGGTGCCGGTGAAAATGGCAGTACTTGTCGTGGCTTCTCTTCTCTGGGGGGCACGGATCATCTCGGGTCACTTAAAACTCAGGTCATCCCTGATGTAAACGAATACTTGCTCCATAGGTGCATTAAGATGAGTGTAGTTTTGAAACGTACTTGGAGGGAGGTTGACCTGAGGTCGGGTTCCGCGATTGTCGCCGCTTTCTCTCCCCCGGCCTCTGTCCTCCCGTGATGTTTGTTGTTGTTTTCTCTTTCTTTTGTCAGATTGCGGATTGGGCCCGACATATCGCTCTCCCCTAGCGTTGAGGGTATCCTCAACATTCATGTGTTGTTGTGCCTTCACCATGAGGTCGACCATACGGGACATGGAGTTCTTAGAGAGGGAGAATAAGAGTTTAGAGGGCAGTACCCTGGCCATCAGAGCAACAACAATCATCTTTTCATCGGCATCATCAACTTGTAACACCTTCTTGTTAAATTGGGACATATAGTCCCATAAGGACTCCTCCTTGCTTTGCTTGATATTCAGGAGATAAGTTGCTGACTTTCGATGCCTCTAGTTGCCGATGAAATAGCTGATAAACTGGTGACTTAACTTAGTGAAATTGGATATGCTACTTAGCTTCAACCGACTGAACCACACCTTGGTAGACCCCTTGATTGTGATTGAGAAGGCTCGGCACAATTTCGTCAGGGGTCACCTGGAGGTTCATATATGTTTTGTAGGCCTCCAAATGATCCAAGGGGGCCCTGTTGCCATCGAACATCTCTATCTGCAATGGCTTGAATTTGTCAGGGAGGGGTCGAGCCATCACCTACGGGGTGAAGGGATGGTCTGTTCTCGGAATCAGCTTGTCGACAGTGGCCAGGGCTTTTCCCTTCAAGGTTTCCCTCATCGTCGTCATCTCCTTACGTCCTCCATCCTTTCGTCCCAAGAGCCTGGGACGCGAGTTCTTTCTTCATGGCGACTCTCTCAAAACTGGGGGGCCGAGATGCTCAGTGCGTCGTCTTCATGTCCTTGGCCATGGCTTTGGATTGGAGGGGTGTTAGACCCAGGTAGCCCGGTATCACCAACGCCCGCCGACCTCTCAATTCTAGGATAATCTCTCGGTTCTGCTCCATCAATAGTTGCACATTTGTCGTTAGCCCCTAAATCTTCCGCTCAAGGGCATCCACCATTGGGGTTGGGGGACGTGCCCCATCGGAGACCAAGGTTTTCAGTCCGTCAACTCCATTAATATGGTCGTGCTGAGCTACCATTGATTTGGTCTCGACCATACGGACATTAAGTTTTGCCGAAAAACAAGTTTCCCATAGTCGGCACCAACTGATAGCGTATCAAAGGATCAAATACCTTTACGCCAACGAGATGGTCTTACAGTCGACCCAAATCCTCGACAAGGCAAACTCTGCACACAAAGAATGAGAAGAGGTCAATGAGCTAGGGCCGGCGAAGGGTTGACTTCTAACTCTACGATGATCAAGTCAAGGAGGCTGAGGGACTGTAAAAAGTAGAACTATTCCCTTAAGGTTTTAGATGTCTCATACCTAGAAGATGAAACGATCTCCATATTTATAGGCTCGAGTAGGGGCATATCAAAGCGGATCTTCCATGTCGCTTTCCCCCACATTCTTGCACATCACTTTCCCCCACGTTCTCACGTGGCACTGTTGTCTACGTCCTGGGCTTCGTCTCTCCCTGCCTTCTCTGTCCTTTGCACAAGGTTGGCAGACCTGTTGTAGAAGATATTCTGTCCAGATAATGGTTTTTGGATCAAGCTTATCCTTGGGCTAAGTCAGTAGAAGTCGTTGCCTTCCACAGTCGGGAGTTCCCCAGGAATCAGGGGTCCCGGAGTCTCAGGTACTCTTTCGCATGTTGGGTACCCTGAGTGGTGGTCGAGGTTATTTACAAAATCATTTGAGGCCATGGGTATCAGGTACAGGTCATTGCCTCCTACAATCGGGATCTCCCCGGGACTCAGGGGTCCCAGGGCTTCGGGTAGTCTTTCGGGTGTCAGGTACCCCGAGTGGTGGTCGGGGTTATTTGTAAAATCACTCGGGGTTACATACCGAAGTCACTTGGGGCCATATACTGAGGGATGAGTCTGTTTTGGGGTTGGGGTGATGCTGATCAGTCGAGATTGGTTGATGAGGTCTTTGACGTAGTTTTCCCTATCACCATCTACCCTCCTCACGTTGCAAACTTCATCATAGGAATCTTTACCCGGTGGTGCAAAGATACTTCTTTTTTACCACTTTTCTACCAACTTTTTTATTAGGTAAAAGAAGAAGCAGTGGCTGTCTTAACACGAAAGTAAGTCAAGACATAGTGGGGTGCGGGGCCAATATAAACAATGGCACTATCACAAGGCTAATTTGGAGGGTCCCTTATAAGATGGCTGGTTTGTATTTGTTCCATCAAACTTCCACTTGGCAGGGGAATTCCAATCTGACTTAAATATTAGCTTGAATCTCAGCAGAAAAAAGTTTTCCTTTGTCCTCGTTACAAGACAAATCCCGAATTACATTCTACTCTGAAAATGAGGAGGAAAACAAAACACACACACACACAATTAAAAATAATAATAATAAATTGTAATGTGTGATGTTTGGTTTTGGTTCACAATAATTTTTCATGTTTGGTTTTCAATAAATGGGGTGTAATTATAATATCTTACATAAGTAAAAAAATAACTAAACAGATAAAATGACATTGCACTAATTTCTACTGTAAATTATTTTCCTGTGAAATAATCAATAGTAAAGAGCACAT
This sequence comes from Platanus orientalis, assembly GCA_025762735.1. Taxonomy (NCBI): domain Eukaryota; kingdom Viridiplantae; phylum Streptophyta; class Magnoliopsida; order Proteales; family Platanaceae; genus Platanus; species Platanus orientalis. The sequence goes on along the minus strand of JAOXJP010062980.1, from coordinate 11,500 downwards.
GGCCGACCAGCTAACTAGTTCACGCTGCCCATCTTTGGGGCTACAATTGGAGGCTGCTTGAACAACTAATAAGCTTAAGCTTTCTATCTGAACCAAAGACCAAGGCATGGAACCACTAGAAACTCGCTTTATGAAAATGAAAAGGTGAAAACAGAATTTCATACTATTTGAGTGGTTAAGAATAGAACTGTTCAGTGCATTTGGTCTGATTTTTTGTGGCCCATGCCCAATCCAAGAACAGTTACATTGATTGAATAGACGAGACTGATAGATTTATTGTGCGACAAGTGCACCTGGGAGGTTTTTGTCTTTTGTAATTCTGGAGTCAAATAGCACCATAGGGTTTTGGGTTGATTGAGGATGATGACTTTCATGTCCACTTCATAGTCTCTTTTGGCCATAGCTTCTCAAGCCCTCCAATAGCCATTATGTCCTTTCTTTCTTGTGCCATAGAGTTTGACACTTTGGGATGTTGACCCCAAACTGTCCTATTTTACAACCTTAGTATGCAACTGTTGTGTACATCTTGCCCTCCCCAGACCCCGCGTTAGTGGGAACCTCGTGCACTGGGCCGCCCTAGTATGCAACTGTTGTGCCCCTTACATTGCACCCATTGAGGTCTCAAGCTGTACTTAGATGAATTATTGGATGGACCACTGCTACATCATCATCCCCACCACTTTGTGTATACAATTAGGGGTTGAATCCTCTGAGCCACATGCTACTTGCGTCCAATTAAGAGCCAGTATGGGCACCTGGCACATGAGGGTCCCAGAACCCATCATCACTTGTCAAGCTGAAGATCCTGCCGGTCAATGTATCATAAGCCTTAGACTCGTCAGATTATTACAGCAGCCAGAAGGTATCACAATTGTCCCTGGATCGGATATGTTTTATGACCTCATTGGATCAGATACGATGGTTTATCCTGATTCGATCAGTCTGCCTAATAGCTTAAAGAAACTACAGCAGCCATTCTCGATATAATCATGCCGTCCAGGAGCATATAAATAGAGCATCTGCTAAGCTCGTTCAAAGGCCCAACTGTTCCAGCCTTAAGAGTGCTGGACCATGGGTCAACACCTTTGGCTTCTTAATTCAAAGAGCTTGTAACATTTCAATTTCAAATATGAAGTGGAATGGATGATATTTCAAGAACTCAGAATCCAATGGCTAACATTAGGCATTGATCATGATATCACAAATACAAATATTAAATTATGCGTTTGTGGATAATTAATGTTTAAAATGTACATATACAATGTATACCAAAAACAGAGATTTTGGTAATAAACAAAAAGAGAACAAAATTAACCATCTTTCTCCTCTTTCTCCCATTTCTTTGTGTCCCCATCTGACACTCAAGTTAACTAATCCTTCCACCCTTCCTTGCTAAGCCGTCTCGAGGCAAGGCCTTTGGAGGAAAGGCTCGGTGTGACTGGGTGTGACGGTGTTTTAGGTGCCTCCTCATCATCCCAATTGTCCCCCCAACTGTTGTCCCATCCATCAGTTGTGTCAAAATCTGTCTTCATCCCATCTGAAACTGGCAGCTCCGTCTCCAGCTTCTGGTATCTAGAGCCTTCTCTAGGAAGATGCCTCCGCCGGAATCTGACACACATCCAAGCTGATACCATTAGTAGAAGTATGGCAGCAGACATGTATACGATGGAGGGAGCTTGCATCAGAAACTTCGTGTATGTGGAGCTGGGGGAATAATCAATTTTGTTCTCTGAATTGTGTAACAGCAAATTCCGGAAATCGAGGGTGCAGCTACCATCTACAGATGTCAAAATGATCGAGGTGTTGTCACCTCCATTGCCTACAGAAACTATCACCTGCAGTGTTCAACCCTCTCGTCACAAACAAGTCCATGGATCAAAAGTAGTTTTCTGAATAATTCAATGTGATGTATACTATATGCACGCTCACTAATCCAGACTGCCAAATCTTCCAGATGTCTTAAGAGATAATAAAAAAAATCTGATCAGTTAAATATCAACTAATTATCCAATAATCACCTACTTTCTGAATGATGTCTTGTGGCCATTGATTAGCCTAATTTTGGAACAACGTTAAAGCAAAAGAAGTTGGCCTCAGATGGTGAACATTCCAGATCAGTGAGTCTTACAGCCAAAGTAGAATGGTATCTAACACTGATCCTCAACAGACGTAACTTTTTTTTTTATAGCACTAAGGAAATCAGACAACACAGACAATGTGGGCCAATGTAGATTAAAAAGGAGGAATTCAACATCCCGTCTAATATGCCTTCATGTGCACATTGTAAAAGGGAAGATTAGATAAGACTTAACAAAGTGAAGCCTGTCAAAGAGGTGGATATCAACCTTATCTTGATCTGTAGGCATACAAGAAGACATGTGAGGTTGGTCCTGTACCCACACAAGCTGATACATGTTCACATGTACTGTCATGCATTCACTAGATTAATGAAGGAATTTTTTTTTTTTTGATAACCAAGGTATCCAGGCCTCTTGAGCACCTGATTAAATCCTCGTGGACTCCCTGCCTCTCCCACGCACCGGGTAAATTAAGGATTTATTAAATGGATCAATCCGTCGTTAACACCATATCGGATGTTAAGCAAATGGTACAATCAGAAACGAATACTTTGGTTTGTCTTGCTCTAGTGTGGGGCCACGTATGATGTACTAGTACAAATCCACGAGCACATGACAAGAGACAGACATTATTGCAGTTTACAAATGTAATGCGAATGCACACTTAACCTATCTTGGTGTCTTGAGTTGACATTTTCCATCAAACAAGGAGGGTTGATGATGCAGCACAATGGAGATGATACCAAAGTTGATGTAGAATGATAGCCAAGAATCTCAATAAAACATAAGATATCTGGTGAAAACAAGAGTAAGGTTAAAGAACCAAGAATTGAACTTTAAACACACTTTAAGTAATTAAGATTTAATGAAAATAGAAGAAGAAGCTTACTTAGAGGATTTTGGAAGAATTGAAACAAGAAAAGACAGAGAAAAGAGAAGAAGAAACCCAAAAGGGTAATTCTATGATTTCTGGGCAAAAACCCAAAATTACCAAAATCCCATGGTAGTGCATCTAAAAATTCTGAAATATATGAGTATGTACACCAAATTTCAGGTTATTCCAAGATTTCTAGCTATATGAAATTATAAAAAAACTCTGGCTACACACACTTAACTCAAGAAACCAAGAAAATGAAGAATAGTAAAGAACAAAAGAGAAAAAGAAGAAAGGAGAAGAAGAATAAGAAGGAGGAGCAGGAGGAGGAAGAGAAATAAAAAGATAGAGTATCTGTGTGTAAGTAATCACCTACCTCACAAGCACCAAAAACTTGAAGAAGAGAAAGAGTTCCACTCATGGAGAGCAAAAACCCAACCAAAATTTTTATTAATTTCCTCATACCAATACAAAAATGTGTAGCCCTATATATAGGCTCACAAACTCATGAAAATAACAAGAAACCAAATTAGAAACTCCTAAACTGCTAGCTTATTTGATACCTAATACTTTTCTATAGTCAAAACTATTAAAACCTTCACTTTCGAAAAACAAATAGTATCAAAATCAACCCCTTCTAGAGGATTTCGACTAAGACTCTAAGAGGGCCCCACTTTGAGTTGTTGACTATCGAAAATTATTAAAATACCATTGACAATAATGCCTTATTACAAAAATACCAAAAAACAAAAATAAAAATGCCATCTAGGTCCTAAACTCTATTAATTCACAAAACATTAAGTAAAACAGTAAAATAACACTAAAAGACTCCATTATGTGTCACAAAGATGTTCTTCCATGTGTCTTCTCATGTTGACCCCACCAAAGCTATGTGTGGGTCCCAACTTGGCTCTAATGTCCACATCAATTGACACATGACAATTTTTCGAGGGGTAAAATGGGCAAGGAATTCAGTAGGAGATAAGTTCACCAATTCATGAGAAGGGGAAGGGAACATTGTGGGAAAACAACATGTACAGGTGTACAGAGTATACTTGTAATATCACATATCTAGGGGCATTCTTGTATATACATCATATTTCTTGTAAGAATATAAATACATTATGAGAGAGAGAGAGAACTCACTCTCTCCATATGTATTCTTCTTAAATTGTTTCCCTCTCTTCTTTCACTCTTTCGCCTTCTTTCTTCTTATCACTAAACCCTAGAAACTAGAACTATGCCCAATTTAACAAAACATACCAAGTATCATAGCACATATTTTATCAAAATTGTTAAGATTCTTGAAACCTCATGCTAATGTCAGCCATCTGTACAACTAACGTCATCAAGCTGTATGGACATATACAAGCTCAAAGAAGAAAATCAACAATATTTGGTAGAGCCAAAATTGAAGGATTTTTTTAGCTTTTTCCAATATTTTTTTGACGATTGGAAGGCTGTTTGTTGGAGGTTTTTTTCTTTTTTTTTTCGAAAATTTCAAAATCTGCTAAGATTTTGTTCTTCTCTCAAGTGCGATCTATCTGACTTTTCTTTATATGTATTTGTCATCTATTTCTATTCCATGCAGTATTTTAGAGGCTCTCTTCCAACCAAAATAGAGGGAGGCAATGGAAGAAGATATGAAGGAACTGGCGAAAATTTGAATTTAGAATATGATAGATCAGCATAAAAGCAAGGATCCAATTGGTTGCAAATGGGCCTTTTGGAGAGGTATAAAGCAAGGTAGTTAATACTCAAACATATGGGATTGACAACTAGGAAACCTTTGCACCTGTGACCAAAATGAATAATGTAAAAGTTTTAATATCTTTTGTAGCAAATCAAGAATGGCTACTCATGCATTTGAATGTGAAAAATGTGTTTTTTCACGAAAACTTAGCAAAGGAAGTTTATATGAGGCAACCTCCAAGATTTTAGTCCCTATTAGGGAAAGGCAAAGTATGTCTATTGAAAAAAGCATTGTAAGAGTTAAAGTAGTCAATAAGAGCATGGTTTGAAAGATTTTGAAGTGCTATGGTGAGGAATGGGTATAGACAAAGTTAAGCAGATAATATTTTGTTTGTGAAGCATCAAGAGACAAAAGTGTCAGCTCTCATTGTTTATGTTGATAACATTGTAGAGACAAACAATGATCCTTGTGAAATTAAAGGTTTATAAGACTATTTGGGGAAAGACTTTGAAATTAAAGACCTAGGTTAGCTAAGATATTTCCATGGGAATGAAGTAGCTCGATCCAAGAATTGTATTTTTTTATCTCAACGGAAATATATCCTAGATCTCTTACAGGACACCCATGTGTTGGGTTGCAAACCGTGTGAGACACCGATTGATTCTAATTATCCAAAAAAAAAAAAAGACGATGAAGGTGACTGGTTGATTAAGATGTACTAGAGATTAGGGGGAATATTGATTTATCTCTCACTAACGTCATGGTGAAGGTGAAGGTGAAGGTGAAGGCGAAGGTGAAGGTGAAGGAAAAGGCAAAGATGAAGGAGAAGAAGAAGGAACATCGTTTTGTGTCTACGGAGTCTAAATTGTTTGAACTGTTGGCAAAGAATGGTAGCTTCTCCATTGTTGAGAGTAGTGGTAGGCCAGCCTCACAAGATTTGTTGTCCAGTAGAGAAGCTGGAAAAAGTTTTTGAGTTTTTGAGAAAAGCTTGTACCACTGGTCAAGGTGAAGTGCAATACCCCAACCCCTTGAGGGTATTTTGGGGAAATAAAAAAAAAATAAAGAAAACGAAACCCTACCGCAAAGATGAAAGGAAAAGGGGAGAGAGAGAGAGAGAGAGAGAGAGGTCGTGGGGAGTTGGCTGGACATGAGAACAGCAACACGACCGGGTTAGTGGGTCATGTTCCATGTTTAGGGTTTTCCCATAAACCATCTGATTTTGGTGTTTCTTGCGTATTGAGTAGAAATAGTGTGAATTTATGCCCAAAAATCATGTTAAGTCAATTGTTTGGGTGAACTCTTGCCATTTTCTATATTGTTTTTTGGCTCCACACGTTCTCACTTCTATTCCCTTGTAATTCTTGCCGCCAAAATTTGGCAATCATCTAGGATGAAAATGCAACAATTATTGTTCTACTTTAGAGTTCCAAAAATTTATATAATGATGATTTATTTTGATTCCGATCATGCCTTAACCTGATTGTTATATAAAAACAAAATGAAATTTTTTAGGGTTTTTGGCTTTTGGGAAAATCTTTGGACGTTTTGGGTAGCCAAGATGTTGGGCTTGGATGCACTATTATGGATGTATACAAAATTTAAATGAAAAATTGTAGGGTTTAAGATTTTGAGTGCTAATTTATGCATTAACGTGTTTATGAATGCAAATAGTTGATCTTATATTTTATAACTTGAGAATTTCGTGTTCTTCTAAATTTTGAGACTCATTATATGGAAATTGATGACATGAAAATAACAAGATTTAACCAATTACAGTGCTATAGAGATGTTCAAGAATTGTTGAAGATTTAATATAGTTATTTGTCTGACACAAAATTAGGAGTGCTTTGATTAGATTAGAATGTTCCAAACCTTATTTTTTGCATAACAAGAGAATGAAGTTTAGATGGCTTGAACCACATGCTTATATGAAATTTTTGGATTTAATTTGCTGATAAAAATATGGGTTAAATTTTTACTTTCTATGTTCTTTTGCTAGCTGCGTTCTAGCCCTATCTGCTATCTTTTTGGTTCTCTTTCTGCTCCTCTTCTTTCTTTTCATTCCTTTTTTCTATAAAATTTGTTATTCATAAAAAAAAAAGTATATAAAATTATTTACTACAAGAAATGCCTTGTATAGAGCTGAATAATGTCCATTTTCCTCCATTGCTAGTATCTTAGTTTTTGTCTGTTTTGCTTGGCTTTCCTAGCATGGCTAATGCTAGGTGCATTGTGTCTTTTTCGATTTGATAATATATTTCCTTACTTTCTCAAAAAAAAAAAAAAATAGAGCTGAATAATGTCAAAGTGGGTGTTGGTTGTACAATCATAGGTGCGGGTTATTGATGTTGGGTAATCAGCCCCAAATCTGTCCAACTTTTTGAATTTTGATTTAGTTGATTTTTGCATATCCATTGGCTTGAAACTCTACCCCATTTTATCTTTTTTATAGTGGAAACCTAGAGAGATATAGGGATCTCTATTTGATAATAAATGGTTGGATAATGGTTTAATTATGATAAAAAAACTTGGTTGAGGTGTTGACAAATTTCATTCTAAAATGTAATTTGAATTTTAAAGTTTCTTCAGTAACTTAAACTTTGGGTTAGATTATGAATGTTCTTGTACCATATATATATATAGAAAGCCTCAAATAGGCCAAGCATTGTATGAAGAAGAGTACTACCAATTATTGTTTTGTATGGATATATTTATACATAAAATGGAGTGAATATTAGCTAATTAACCACATCAGATGTATGCCATGAAGAGAGAATTATAGTGTTTCTGCATGTTCAAATTGAAGCCAACATGGAATGAATTCTGATTTCGTCATATGCCTGAATTATGGAAAAAAAAATGGATTGGATCCTAATATATCTGTATAATTGGTTTGGATGCCTGCTGTAGGCTAAATAATTGTCTTTTTTTAGTTTTGTTTTCTGGAAACCTATTATAGGCCAATTATTGAAATGATTTTCTATAGCATGGAACATCATTCACATGTCTACTTTTAAATAGTTCTTATAAATATCACCGACGATGTGTTACCATCTACTTGAAGAATCTTGTGATTAATGTATGCTCTCTATTATGTGATGAATGTGTTGTATGTGGAATGGTGAGAATTTTAAATATACAACCTGCCTACTTACTAGGCTTGTGAAGCTCACCCAAAAAAATTTCCAATCTCGCAGAGAGTCCTCACCAAAGACCTAGACCAGCAGAATAGAGTTCCAATGTAGCTCGAGAGCCAGCTATCAAGTAGCTGGAGTATTTTGCCTAGAGATTTCTTATATATATATATATATATATATATATATATATATATATATATATCTATATATATATATATATATATATATATATTTTGTCAATGTTGGACATGAGGGGACACAACGAGCTCACACAGGCACTAAGCGCACACGGGTGTGCAGCCTACGTGCACCATGTGCATTGCATGCATCTTGTGCACAAGCTGTATAGGCGCAATGTGATGCACCACATGAGCCAGTCCACCCAAAAAGTATTTGAAGTATCTTTAGACTTGTATTTAGATTCCTTTTGAGCCCAAATTTTGAGTGTATCCTATTTGTAAAATGATTGAATTATCCAACAAAAATTTACTCTGTAGAGTCACCTAGACCCTTATTTTTTATTCACACACCAGCTGTTTGACAAAATGCCTAAGAAAGGATTCCAACTCCAAAGAGAGTCTAATTTTTTTAATTTTATATTTGATATTTATAAATATTTTAGATCATGAATATACACAAGTTAATTAGCAAATATATAAGCAAAAAAGTTAAGTATAATTTGTAGTTGCAACATTATGTATCCTAGTCAAATTAGGAGTTGAAATCCAATCTTATTGATCTCTTTAACTTTTTCAAATTCTTATTAAAGACAATTTTGAGCAGTAAACATCATTCTCAATAACCTCAAAAACTTTTCAAATTGGATTAGGAGTTATATTCCATTTAAGAATAAAATACAAGGGATAATCATCTAAATCCTTGTCAAAGTTAGACTCATTTTTAGGGTTGCCAGGGTAAGTATAACAAAGCCTCTTGAAGGTACTAAAAAAACCTGTAAAATTAAAATAAAATTACAAAAGCCTCAATGAAAATCCATTGGAAATTTGGAATCAATCAAGGATGAAAATAAAGCAAATTTCTTCTCTCAGACCGTTTCCAGATTATTTTCAAATCATGTCGGACAGCTCCAAATCTCATTATTCTCTTTTCTTTGCATTTTTCCTCTAAATTTGTTCATGTTTGTAAAGATTAGAACTATTCTAATATTTTTAAAACACTACATATTAGAAAAGAAACATCAAGAACTAATCCGCCATTTTGGATTACTTGAGGTGAATACATACGATATAACAAAGACAGAGAGGAAAGTGAAAGAAAAGAGATGGAGCATAACACAACCATTCAAATGAAATTTTATAATTTTAAAACATTGTATTCAACTATAGAATTCATACAAAAACAAACCACACTCAAATTCGAATTGAATTAAGCCCATAATTGTCATTTTATTAATTTTGCCACTGATTCTCTTAGGACAATTCGCCTCTTTAAATCTTGTGATAAACCACCGTTAAAACTTTATTTTTAGAACTTGATTCTATGTTTTATTGGTGTCTACTATAAAATAAAAGAAAACCAAACATCAAATCATAAAAATTAAATTTTAGTAGATTTCATATGAGAGGCTTTAAGACCAATTATTGTTTTGCTTCTCTGAAAAACTTTTATTTTTCATAAATTTCCATAAAAAACATAGATCATAAATATGATTTCTCCCATGATCACCATATAAAATACTAAAATTTAAATCAAGGGAGTTTAAGAATAATACATTGATGACTTAACCAAACACAAAATGATGACTCGACCTAGTTTCCAAAGTATCCACACATGCTTGAGAGCTTTCTGCACTTCTCCCATGTTCAGAAAAGTTACAGGTAGGGCTGTCAACTATCTATATTCGGTTCATATTCGGTTCAAAAAGAGCAAATTCGGGTGCATATATATATATGATTTGTTTAGAAAACATTCATTTATAAATGAACCGAAAATGAATATACTTTCATCCACTCTAATAATATTCAGCCAAAAATATATTAAAATATGAATATACATTGTAGGCCTCATGTTATTAGTTAAGAGTCTATTTTTGTTATTACGTGACATTTCAAGGACCTCTTTGTAATTTATGAATTTTTAAAATAATAGATGGTTGAGATCTTAGATTTCAAGCCTTATGAGATCTCAGCCATTAACTTTAGGGCATTTGCTTATTACACTAAAGCAAAAGGGGGGTTGAACCTCATCTTCTCCTTTATGTCGTTTTACATTATGCAAGTAATCTCCTTCACCCCACACTAATCGAATCCATTGCGTACTATGGTTGAAGATGTCGATGAGTTTGACAGCAACGGCAAGATCCAAAGCTGCATTATCGATGGGGATTGGTAAGCTCGAGGCATCATATTTCTCCCGATCATCTCTAAGTAACTCTCTTTCTTCCCTCTCTCTCTCTCTCTCTATCGTTGTTTGACAATGTTGTAAGGGGAAACGGTGACGCTTTATGCCAAAGTAATTCCTCTCTCTCTGGTAGGGCTATCAACTATCCGCCTAAGCATCCGTATTCAATTCGATTAAGGCGAATACGGATGCACATATCCAATTCGTTTAATAAATATTCAATTATAAAATAACCGAATGCAAATATGCATACATCTACTCCGATTAATATTTGACCGTTTATAATATATATATATATATATATATATATATATATATATATATAGAGAGAGAGAGAGAGAGAGAGAGAGAGAGAGAGAGAGTTAATAAGTAGTGTGTTGAGGTTTAAAAATGTCCAAAGTATATATAAAAGCTAGCTCGTAATGTGTAGTGTGGGGTTTAAAATGTCCAAAACATATATAAAACCAATCACATAGTGTCTTAGGGTTAAAAACATCCAAAACACATAAAACATAACAGTGTTTTGGGCTTAAAAACATCTTAAAAAATTGCTCAATTAAAAGGAGTCAGTGTTGTAAGTTTAAAAAACAAAAACCTAATGTCAACCATAGTCAACATAGACTAGAGAGTGGGAGCTAGAGACTAGAGACTGGGAAAGGGAGAGAGAAGAAGGCGGCGACAACGGGGGTGGTGATGATGATGGCGTGACATGGTAGTGATGATGACGGCAGCGATAACAACTACTACGACCATGCTTCTTTCTTCTTTGTCGTTGCTTTTGATTTTTTTAAAATCTCAATTTGTTCTCAAAAATCTCTGAAAGGAAAAGAAGGATGGTTGAAATTCTCTATTTTTTCCATTGTCTGTTTTTCTTTGATTCGTCCATTGCGATCATTTTCTTTTCTCAATCTCTCTCTCTGACCTAGAGTTTTGATAGGATTTTCATGAAATGGCTTAATCAGACATCTGAAAAATCCGGGCTATGCTCTGATACCAATTGAAATTCCCGAAATGGATCCTTGGATTGCTTATAACAGAGCGGGAGCAGTGCTGATAAATTCACTAAGGTTAGTTTGAGTCATTTAGTGTATTGGAATGATTTGCATAATCAAAATAAACATAAACAATCACTAAAAAGAGAATGCACCCAAACCACAACACCACAAATTTATAGTGGTTCAACCCTCCGACCTACGTCCACTCTCAAACCAGCTCTTTCGAGCCTATTTAATTTTTATTAATTGATCACTAACTATTACAGAAAAAAATAATAAACCTGAGGATTTACTTACAAGTAACAGAGAATCTACTCCCTTATAAGTGTGCTCCCAGTGACTCCGGTGGGCACGCTACGTCG
>JAOXJP010062970.1:0-15589 GCA_025762735.1 Platanus orientalis | reverse complement strand
AATAACCTGTCTACAGATTGATATGTAGACTTTTGATAACTTGTTTACAGGTTGGTATGTAGACTTTTGATAACCTGCCTACAGGCTAGTATATGGGTTTGTGATGGCACTATGTGGTATGAATTTGATAACCTGTGTTATATGTGTGAAAAATAAGAACCTAAGATGGGCTAAGAGTAATAAGTTATGTTTGTGAAAGTTTCGAGATCCTAAGTGTAAAAGAAACTTAGAATATGAAAATGTTTGAAAGAGTTTATGTATTTAAAGGACCTTTACTGATTCCATTTGAAATGAAAGTTTTGAATGATAAGTGAAGGTGAAAACTCAGAAATTTGGAAAAGTAAGGAAAGTATGTGAACCTAAGGAATAGACTAAGTCTTCTTTGTGATAATGTGTGCTTGTATGAAGTAAAAGAATAAGTTAAGAATAAGATAAGTTATGTTTATTCATTAAGCATCTGCATGTAAAAGTTTTTATTTCAATAATTAATAAAGGTAAGTTTTGTTTAAAAGATAAAACTTAGTTTTCGGCAATGTATATTTTAGAAAAGTGTTTTGAAATGTAAAGGTTTTACAATAATTCGTGCTAAGTCTTGGTCATATTCTGATGTGTTTTGTACTGTTATTTGCAAGTCATGGACTAACTCATGTGTATTGTTTTTCATATCAACATACTTTATAGGTGTTGTCCAATGGAGTCAAAGAAGACATGATACGTGATGAGGAACTTTCATTGGAGGATTTAGATTTTGTTTTCTGTTTAGATTTTATTTGTTTAATTAGTAGTAATTATTTTAGTTTTAGTTTTATGTGGACTCCTATGAGGAAGATGTTAGTTTGTTTTAAGTTTATGAACCTGTGAGTTTTGATTTATAGTTTATGAAAATTAATATTTGAAAGATTGAGAACTTGGATATGAATTAGGTTAAGATTCCTTCCACTATACTGATGTGAGATTAGATGTATGATTCTGATGCAATATCAATGTGAAAAAAGCTTTTGCAAATGCATAATAATTGTGTAAGAAAAGTAAAAAATGTACAAGGCCATTTAATAATATTCCGATGCAAAGGGTCTTAAGCATGTGTAAGTCAAAAGAGTGTTAAGTGAATTAACACTCCAAAGTCTCTTCTAGGGATGGAATTTCGAGGCATTAGTGTAAGTCAAAAGAGTGTTAAGTGAATTAACACTCCAAAGTCTCTTCTAGGGATGGAATTTCGAGGCATTACAGATTGTCCATTATCAGTGACCAGTATCTTTGGAATTTCTAATCTACAAATTATGTATTTCTAGACGAAGCTTTTAAGCTACACCTCCCTTATCCTAGCATAAGTTTATGCTCCTATCCATTTGGTGTAGTCCGTGACAACCAAAAGGTATTGCCTTTGCCCTAAGGCAGTAGGCAATGGTCTAACTATGTCAAGCCCCCATTACATGAAAGGCCAAGGGCTGGTGATTAAAATAAGACCTACTTGGTACCAAGATCTACTTGGTACCAATTACATTTTTTTATTTGGGTTTCTCCACAAGGTATTAAACATTATTCCTCTTGAATTGGTTAAACTCTTCTTGTATAGCAATAATCCAATCCAGATCATCAAGAGCTTCTTTTACCTTCCTAGGTTCAATCTTGGATGTAAAACAAATATGGCTAATAATATTTTTTATTTGCCTTTTTGACTTGACACCCTTTTCCAAATCTCCAATAATATCTTTTGATGAGTGTCCCTTGAATAATCTCTTTTCCTTTGGACGACTCACATTGCCATCATTGGATTCTTCCAACTCATTTCCAGAGTTATGAGAAATAATATTCTCAGTCAACTTTGGTTCACTTTGAGGATTTTCTTCTTCTTCCTCCTCTTTTTTGTTAGATTGAGTCCTAGGTTGGTCATCTATGATAACATTAACAGACTTTTCCATGCTAGAAGTCCTTTGTTAAATATCTATAGGCCTTACTTCTAGATGAATAACCAAGGAATATTTCTTCATCACTTTGGGAATTGAATTTGCCTAGATTTTCTCTATCTCTCAAAATATCACATGTACTTACAAAAATTCTAAAGTATTTCAAATTTGGCTTCCTGTCATTCCATATTTTATATGATGTTTTTGAAGTACCCGGCCTCAAATACACCCTATTTCTTATATAACAAGAGGTGTTTATGGCGACCCCTTTTAGCTAGGTTTTTACTAGAAAACATGATGATTGTCATGTCATGTAAAGTCCTATTCTTTCTTTAGGTGACCCCATTTTGTTGAGATGTTTTGGGTGTGTAGAATTCATGTTTGATTTCATATTCATTATAAAAGTTTGAAAATCTACTATTTTCAAACTCTTCTCCATGATCACTTCGAATTCTCTTTATTGTGAGTTCCCTTTCCATTTGCAACTTAATGCAAAGATTTTTAAACTCATCAAATGCTTCAGATTTCTCTATTAGAAATGATACCCATGTGTATCTAGATAAATCATCCACAGTGACCATAAAATACCTCTTGCTACCAAGGCTTTCAGTCCTAGTTCCTTATGAATTAGCTATAGTGGTCTAGTGGTTCTTATTTCAGTCAACTTTTTATATAATGCTCTAGTTCATTTCCCAAGTTGACAATCACCACAAATTAAGTTTTCTTGTCTGCCAAGCTTGAGTACCCCAAGAACTAAGTCTTTCCTACTTAGTTTAGACGTTCCTAAATTTCACATGACAAGCCTTTGATGCCATAGACTTGTCTCATCTTGTTGTGTGATGAGGCATGTGTTTGGTCTACCATTCCCAAATATGTAACAATTTTCACCGGTACGAATACCCTTGGCAACAATCTCATCATTGTCTTTTATGTAGCAACCATCCTTTGAGAAGCCAACATCATAACCTAAATCACATATTTGACTTATACTTAGTAGGTTATGTTTTAGGCTAATTACAAAGAACACATCTTTTAGTGTTGGAACTCAAAGTATTTCAATTATACCTCTAGCCTTTATCTTGGCGGTGTTTCCATCACCAAAAGCTACACTTCATTCCCTTCCAAGAACATAGTGTGAAAATAAGGATCTATCTCCCGTCATATGTCGTGATATCAAGGTACCATTATGAGGTATTTTTTGCCTTAAGAGCAGTGTAGACTACAAGACATCTGAACTCTCCTTTCTTGATCCATATTTGTTTTGTTTTTACATTGTTAACTTGAGTCAATTTCTTCTTCTTTTCAAGATATTTTTTTTCAATCTTTTTTAAGTTAGCTCTCTTAAATTTTTCTTATTCAACTTTCTTCTATTTTCTTGATATAATTAAGCTTTTTGATCATTTTTTTTTTCTACAATCTAGTTTCACATGGCCCACTAATCCACAATAATAGCATGTGATTGGTGGATTCCTAGATGTAGAGGCATGAAATTTGTTTTTCCAAGTGTTCTTTCTTCTTTCATTTCTCATGGGGGAATTTCCCTTGAAAGAAGAATAAGGATTTCCACCATAGGACATATTAGTCTTTGAGGTTGAAGCTTGAGATGTACCTATGGCCTTCCCTTTATAGGAAGTGCATTGCTTATTGTACCAAGCCCTTGGTTTTTAATAGGGTGCTTACCCCCATTTTATTTTTCTCAAGGTTCTTAGACATTTGAGAAAATGTTTTGCCCTTATAAATGAGAGGCTCTTTTCCCTTAAGGGATTTCCCTCCATTATAGGTTTTAGGTTTCGGTGTTTGAGTTTGCGAAGAACTTGGAATCTTCTCTTTTCCTCTTACAAAGGCATTTGTTTGACCTTTGTTGTGACTAGAAGTATTAGTAGAGTTACATCCAAGTCCTCTTCTATCAACACTATCCTACCCATTGTAAGAATTTTTTTCAAATTTCGAATTTCCTTGGGTAAGCATAGAAAACTTTCTCTTGTCTTCCTCAAGCTCTTTAATTTGCTTGAGATAGTCTGGAGATTTCCTAGTCAATTGAGCATAAGCTAAGTTCAAGCATTTGTTTCATTCATTTAAGTTATTAACTTAGCCTTCAAGATCAAGTATGTCATGATATGCTTCTCCCTTTTTAGTTTCTAGATTTTTAATCTTTTCTTCTAATTCAAGAGTTCTAAAGTTACTTATATCAACATTTCTTTGATTTTCAAGTTCTAGAACCTTCTTAGCTAGGATTTCTTTTTTTCAATGAGTCGTCTCTTTTCAACTTTTCTATTTTCTTTTTCCACATTAAGAATTAATCCTAAATCTTTAAGTCTCAAGTCCAAGAAGTTTACTTTATGTTTTAAGACTTGATTCTTTTCTTCCAAAGAAAAACCTATGGAGCTACACTCCTATTGTTTAATTGTTTCTCTAAGTTTGAGGTTCTCTTCTAGAAGATTGGAGTTAGTTCCAAGTAACTTCACATCCCTAATAGGATCATCACCCTTCTTACTTAGTTTGATAGATAATTCCTTGTTTTCTTTCCTAAGTTGAATGACAAGTTTTTCCAATGAAGTGTTTTCTTCAAAGAGCTTATCAAAAGCTTCTTGAAGTTCACTTTCATCTTCACTCTCACTACTTGATTCATCATTAGTATCGTTAATGAAAGCTATAAATGCAACAATACTTTGTAAAGACTCCTCTTCATTGCTTGATGATTCTTCTTCCGAATCATTGGTGTTGTCACCCCATGAGGCAGCCATTGTCTTCTTAATTTTGTTTTTTATTGTAGATTTCTTATTGGCACAATTGGAGGCAAAATGACTGTGTCCTTTGCATTCATAGCAAATCACTTCATCCTTAGAGATTTCCTTTCTCCTTGATGAACCCTTGGGTTTTGTATGAAGAAATTTTATTTTAAAATTTTTAGCATTTTTCTTATAAAACATCCTAAAGTCCTTTATAATAAAAGCTACTTCATCTTCGGAATTGTCTTCCAAGCTAGATAGTTCTTCTACTTTAAGAGTTATCCCTTCTTTTTGGCACTTGGCTTAAGTATCATTTCGAAGGTTTGAAGAGACCCTACAAGTTCTTCCACTATTAAGGTGTTAATGTCTTTGTTTTCCTCTATAACGGTAACCTTGGGTCTAAACCTTTTCAGAAGCAATCTAAGTATCTTTCTTACTATGGCTTCCAATTTTAGTGGAGCTCTAAGTCCCATCTTGGAGTTCACAAGGTCTTGAAGCCTAGTATAGAAGTCGATGAATTTATCATCTTCTTTCATCCTACGTTCCTCGAACTTAGTGGTAAGCATATAAAGTTTAGACTTCTTAACCGCATTAGTTCCCTCATGGGTTAATTCAAGAAAAGCCCATGCTTCTTTAACCGTGGTGAGTGAGCAAACACGTCCAAACTCATTTTGGCTAACTGCACAAAAAATGGCATTCAATGCCTTGTAATTGGTTATGTGTGCTTTCTTTTGGATTTCATCCCAATATTGTGCTTTAGGTCTTTTCCAACCTTGTTAGATTGACATCCACACGGATAAGTCCATGGCTTGAAGAAATGTGTTCATGCATATTTTTCAATACGGAAGGTTATTCCCATTAAAGAATAGGGGCTTTAGAGTTGGGCACGATTCTTTCAGGTTAGCCATGTAGTGTTTCACTCTAGGAATTAGATCTTTCCACTCCGGTTGTTAGACTATATAAGAGAAACCTATGCTCTAATACCAACTGAAAGTCTGGTTTTAATCCTAGAGGGGGTGAATAGGATTTATAATTTTTTTAAGTTACCCCTTCTTAATTTTTAACTTAATATAATTCTATTCTATTTTAAAAATTAATGCACTTAACTTGATAGATTAATTTCTTTTAGCTTACAAGTGTTGTGATATGGAAATGTGTAAAGATGTAGTGAATTGCAAGAATGGAGGATCATACAATGAATTCTACACATGCTAAGATAGAGAAGAGAGAAGAGACAATTACACACACAAGAAAATCACACACAACACAATGTTTTTATAGTGCGTCGGCACTCGAGCCTACATCCACTTTCAAATCTCATCACCGAGCTACTAAATTTTATTTTAATTGAAACAAGTTACAATCAAGGTCAAATTTCAAAATCTATCTACTTACAAAGGCAAGCTCTACAATCGGTGTCTCCGGTGAGTGCTATATCTACTCCCGATGTCTCCGGTGGGAGTGGCCTAACCTCTGGTGTCTTTAGCGGAGGTGTTAGGGTCTACACTACCGGTGTCTCCGACGGTAGTGCTAAGGTTTACTCCCGGTGTCTCCAATGCAAGTGCTAAGGTTTAGTTATTTAAAAGATAGTACAAATTACCTCACAAAGTTGGTGCATTACTTGATGTTCTTTTATGGTAGTTCTTCTTGTTGAGCTAGTAAGCTCTAGCTTTCCATCAAGCTCCCAAGAGTTGCCTCCTTGCTTCTTAGAGCTTCACACTAAGGTTTACTTGGGAGTAAACCCTTTTCATGTTTTCCTCTTCTTTTTCTTCATTGTTGAGTGCTAAGGAAGCACTTTAATGGCTATTTGATCTTCAATGGAAGATCATTAATGTGAGCCTTTAGTAGTTGGGAGGATTAAATGCCTTAGCCTTCTCTTGCTCTCTCAAGATTTATCTTCTTTGTGTTCTTGTGTGTTAGAGAACTCATTTGAGTCTCTCTTATACTTATAGGGAACGAGCACAGCCGTGCACCCTTGGTTTGGCATCTCTCCCAACGGTAAAAAATCTCAAGAATCATATTCTTTTTTTTATCCTACGATATCGGATCGATTCGGATAAGCTGGATTGATCCGCTTGGATCAATCCATCAATATTGGATTAATCCAGTGTCTTAGTCAGAAACACTCAAACATTGTCAGATTGATCCGCTGGGCCTGTTGGATTGATCCAATGGCCATCGGATTGATCCAGTATGTGGCGGATCAATCCGATAAGTTTGTATTGATCTGACCACCCTTTGATCAATCCAATTCCCCCTCTCTTTTTTTCCTTTTGCCTTAAAATGATTCTCAATCATTATAGGACTTATATCCAATGCATGGTTTGGTCCATTGACCCTTACACAGATCTTTAGGTCTTGTTAACCTATGTATAACCTTATGGTTACCTTCATATACCTTTTTTGAGCTTGTAGAGGCCTAAATCTTCAAGTCTTGGACCTTGGAAACTTCAGGAACGATCTATCATTGGCTTCAAGTGCTTAGAACATGTCTTCAATCTTGGGACCCAAGGAAACTTGATGATTATAGACATGACTAATATACGCAACATGCTCATGTCATGCCTAATCTACCACTCCATGTATTTATCACTCTATAGAATTAACAATATACATTAATAGATAGGTGGTTCCTGCATTCTTCAGGCCAAAAGGCATGACCCTATAGCAGTAAAGCCCTTACTCAATAGTGAAGGAAGTCTTCTCTTGATTTGATGGGTGCATCATAATCTGGTTGTATCTTAAATAGGCATTCATTAATGATAAGACTTCATGGCCTGCTGTGGCATCGACCAACTGGTCTATTTTTTGGAGTGGAAAATTATCTTTGGGATAGGCCTTGTTGAGGTTTGAATAGTCCACTCACCACTTTCCATTCTATTTTGGTACCACTACTATGTTGGCTAACCATTCGGGGTACTGAACCTCACGGATGGAGCCTACTTGTAGGAGTTTTTTAATCTCTTCTTTGATGATGAGATTTTGTCTAAGGACGAATCTCCTTTACTTTTGTCTAACTGGCAGATAAGATGGATCAACGTTAAGTTAATGAGTCATTACCTTCAAGCTTATGCTTGGCATATCTAAAGGTGTGAAGGCAAGCATGTCTCAATTTTCTTTAAGAAAAGAAGATAGTTGTGTCTTGAAACTCTTAGGTTGTCGGGCTCCAATTTGAGTTTTTTGGTCTGGTTAACCTGGGTCAAACCATACTTCTTCAACTTCTACAGCCATGGAGGCTTAGGGCCCCCAATCATACATGTGGGTATCCTTGGAGCCCTTAAGTAATTACTATTGATTTGTAGGATCTTGCTAATAATTCATTTTCATTGCTAGAGTATAACACTTTCTAGCCAAGGACTGATCTCCATGTACCTCCATCATCCCTTCTGGTGTCGAGAATAGAAGGCGTTGATGGTAAGTTGGGGGTACTGCCTTCATCTTGTGGATCCACCTCCTACCAAGGATGGCGTTGTAGAGGGAAAAATCTTTAACCACCAATAAATCCACCATGAGAGTGACTGGTTCCAAGGATATTGGTAGCTTTATCTTTTCCAAGGTTGGTGTCATTTAGCCATCAAACCCAACCAAGGGTGTAGAGTAAGGCTTAGGGTCAGATTTTTTAAAATTCATCTGACAAAAAGCTGGGAAGAAAAGGATGTCTGTCGAGCTCCCATGTCGACCATGGTTCTTTTGACTTCCACATTAGAGATCTTGGGAGATATCAACAGTGCATCATCGTGTGGTTAATGCAATCCCTCTAGATCCTGGTTTGGGAAGGTAACTAGCCCCAAACAGGTGTGTGGCTATGGCTCACTGACAATTTTGGCTGTTCGTGATATGTAGTAAATTTAGTGTACCTGAGCCACCTTTCGATAGTGGCTCTTCAAAGCTGATTGAGTAGCCTGCTCCATTTATGGTCCTCCATGAATGGTATAGATGACGGGGCCAGCTTCTAATTGTGATTGAGTGTCAGCCACTTGCACTAGGTAGGGCCTCTCTTCTCGAGGGGGTCGTTCTATATGTTGGCCTCTACCAGCTATATAAGCCTTTAGGCAGCCACATCTGATGAGATCTTCGATCTATAATAGAAGAATCTTGCATTTTGTAGTCTAGTGACCTTTGGCTTTGTGGTACGCACAATGCTTGGTCTGATCCCTTATGCTTGGGTCCCCTTCCAGGGGCTTTGGCCACTTCAAATACAGTTCATGATTGATCTGCTATAAGATGACTTGATTAGGTGTGTTGAGAGGTATTAGGTCTCACATGGACTTGTCCTCCATCTTTCTCCTCTTGTTGGGGCTTCCCTTGTTCTAGTCATTAACGAGTGCAAGTCTGATTCGAAGATCCAATGGTGCATCTATCATAGTAGTCCCCTGAGGAGGTGACTCATCTTCTAGATTTTCATTTTTTTTCTCTGGCCAAGAGACTCGTCATGTCCTCCATTGGAGTTTTGATTAATGACTGGTGCAACTTACTTGTATGTGGAAGTCCCCTTTTGAATGTTGTGGCCGTAATTTTTTCGCCATAGCCTTTAGTGAGGAGAAGATCCAATTGGAACTTCTTGACGTATGCTCTTAACGACTCCTTTATATCCTTCTTCATGTTGCATAGGGTGCCCACGTCTTTCTTCTAGGGTCTACCATGGACGAAGTTGGCAATGAAGGTAATGCATAACTGATGATAGCTACGGATACTTGAAGGAGGTAGCTTATGGAACCAGCCCAAAGCCACTCCTTAAAGACTCAAAGGGAAGATTCTACACATCAAGCTATCGTTGTGCTATTCCAAAGTCATCACTTGATGATAATGGTGTAAGTGTGCTACTGGATCTGATGATCCATCATAGTTGTTGAACTTGGGCATAGTGAATAGTCTAGGAACTAGTTAATCCAAGATATCTTGCCCAAAGGGAGACTTATCAAGGTTTTTGACAACGCTTTGAGCTATCTGCTGGAATTTTTTATTGCGAGGAGCGTTGACCCTAAGATTGAGTTCCTCCGAGCGCTTGTCAACTAAGCCTTCCACATCCTCCTTGAAGACCTTTTTTGGATTTTTGCCCCACTTGAGGGTAGGAGATTTTCTTCATTCTCTCCTTGGTGTTGGTTATTGTTGGTGTAAGAATGTGAAGCTTGTTGGCGTTAATGATGGTCATCTTCTAGGAAACCTTCCCTGAGGTGTTCATTTTCCAAAGTTAACCTTTCTAGCTTTTGCCGGAATTCTTCTCTTCGCTCCTAAAACCGGTTCTGCAACTTATGGGGGAATGTTCTACTAAGGTTATTGCTTTGGGTCATCATGAGTGCTTGCTTGAGTGACTCTTCTATAAGGAGGCATGGCTAGTTTGCAAATGTTCCCACAAATGGCACCAAACTGTGGGCGGAAAAATTTCACCACACTGTCAATCCAAATTGAGTTGCTTCTTTTCGGTCTAGTTCAATCTTGGTTGGAACCTACAAGTTGTTTAGCATCCTTGTGATGCTGCTCACACTGGTGTGGTACCTTCCAATTGACCTTCGACGATCAAGTTAGTAGGGTTTATATTTGATTGAATGAGGTTCAGGGTGATTACCTCGATTTGCAAGAAAGGGAGCATAGGATTTTTGTTCATCTCTTAGATCCCTCTGGAAATCGATGACTTATTCTTTCTTATAGAGCTTGGATGGAGTTTTCTCCCTCTCTATTCATGATTGTGATATCGCCGCTTTCCCTGGAATCTTGAGAAGTTAGGCTGATCTTTGAGTTTGATTTGTTTTGACTTCTTCTGGATGAGTTGTTAGAGTTAAACTCGCAGAGTGATCCTTGGTGGATCATATATTTGACTCAAGATTGAGTTTGTTGCTCTTGTTATAGTGATATCACGTAGCTAGACGTGTTTGAATATGAGCTTGCATACAGCTAACGTGTCGGGATGCCTCAAATCTATTTTAATGTGTACGGCTCTTAGGCTTAATCATATTTGGTATGCCCTAAAACAAGCCAATCCGGGGTCAAGCCCGATTCATGGTTAACCATTCCGTGGTTGGAAGTGGTTTAGAATCAATACCTGGTGGCATTTGATTGGTGGAAGTTTTTTGCCTACAACATAGATTGTTTTGTGTCCCATGTCAAATTTAACCGAAAATATTACCCTAGATAGAGTAAAATGGCAAGACAGACTCATGTAGCAACCCCAAGTAGTTGGGATAAGTTTTTATTGTTTTTGTTGTTGTATGCCTGTCAAATTAGCTATATTTTGAAAACATCCTGTCCAGGATGTTTTCATAATAGTATAGGGAAAAAAAATATGTAGCTAAATTCTTAAACCAAAATAATGTTCTCTCCAGGATGTACTGTTCTCCCCCTTCTTACAACATTTGTAGTATAAAACTTTTATTAGGTTCCTATAGCACTTACCAAAATAGGAAAAAAAAAGTGTCTATAGCACTAATCATTTAAGTTTGTCATGAGCATGACACGTGCAATTAGCTTGTGGTAATAAATAAAGATAAAACGGTTAACAACCGAAGAGTAAATCTTAATTTGGTGTACAAAACATATTCAAGAAAACTTAATACCAGTATGGTACAGATAGACACTAAGGTCGTCTTACAGCTAAAAGGTTCACCTATTATATGGGATTAGGGGCGTCAAATGGCCATTTATTTATGGTGCTTTTTCTTAACCATCTGACCTTTATTTTCTAAGGTCGAATTGAAGCTGTTAGATGGAATTATTATAACTATCTGATTGCCCCAAAAGGTCAATGATTTCATCAATCTATGATGATCATGATGAGGTCAAAATCCTTTTAATATTGAAATAGCATCTTAATGTTTCTTAAGAAAATTACAAGAAGATTGGGGTGAATAAGCAATTGGAGAGCTGAGCTTTCTTCTCAAATGATGGACTATGCATTTCCACCAAAGCAAACAAAGATATATATATATATAAGAAAGAGAGAGAGAGAGAGTCACATAGAAGGGGAGCACCCTTTGAGTAGAAAGCAAGCAACATAAAAGAGTAAAAGACTCCACTTTATGGTATTTTTTCCATGTCAAGCAAGCATATGTGCCAACCAAAAGAAATTCCTTTAATACACAACCCTTAATAAATCTATCCTTAACACACACTTCCTCACACATCTTTATCCACTTTGTTTCTTAACTTAAACATCAGTTCCAAAGTGGCAATGTAAGGGGCGGGTTGTATAAAGTATCATCATTTATGCTTAAAATAATTTTGATACTCCCACTTTATAGCCGACTCTCTTTGTCCCCAATGTTTTCCTGAACATCCTTGGGCTATCTAAGCTGCCTATATTTATCCCTATTGTTGATCTGTTATCATGGGAGAACTCGTATTGTTCAGAAGGTCTGCACAGAGAGGGTTGAAGAAGAAAAAGAAGCTTAGTTGAAGTTTTGGGCATTGTAGCATCTATGAAACTCGGTTTCCATGCTATGGATCTTAGAAGAGATTGTATGGGATTGTGCTTCTTACTGTTCTATTTCTTGGTTGCAGCCACCCTCTTCACTCAATGTGGTAAATTTCTTATCCCTATTTCCCTTCTTATAGCAAATTCAACCGTCATAAAACAGGCTCATCCGTGGTGGGTTGGGTTAGACTGGTGACTGGGTTTACCTAAAATCCAGATTGAATAGGTTGAACCAGTGGGTTGTGTTGGAACCAGCCAACCCAGAAAGTTGAACCAGATGATGATCCAGGAAAACTGGGCCAATTTTGCTTCAAGATTTTGTTTACATACTTTAATGTTATGGGTTAGTGGGGGTTGATCCATCGATATGGAACCAGATTAACCTGACCCAATTCTTTTTCTGGTTCAACGTTCGGCCCGGCAATGATATGTAGGCAAAAATAGGGGGTCAGTTTGTGTCCAAAAATAAGATCAAAATGTGTTATCGGTTTCTCTTGGCATTTTAAATGAATCTGTTTCATAATACTCTAAAATCTTCATATGCTACATTCTCTTGTGAAGCAGATGCAAGAAGATCAAGGCAACCGTTCAAATTTGAGGGTCCCACACGTCCAACAAGTTTAATCATCAGAGCCACAAAGAAGCCGAGAATTTCAAAACACGTCGACGTCATCGATGCACCTGCACTGTTCGATCCCTCTAATACACAACCGTACGGTGTAAATACACTTTTTGCCTTGCCACCTTTTGATTCTTTACCACCCCTTCCCTTGGCTGAAAATAACCCTCCCTTTTGTGTTCTTCCACCCTTTACCCCACAACCTCCTACTACCGTGACCGTCCCAACCCCTGTAATATACACTCAACCACCCCCATCACCCATCCAAGGCCCGCCAAGCCCACCTGGTATGGTTCCAAGCCCACCGGAATATTCTCCGACCCCAAATCCACCAGAATATGTCCCTAGCCCACCTAGTACAGTTCCAAGTCCTCCAGAGTCTGTCCCTAGCCCACCTAGTAGCGTTCCGAGCCCTCCAGAAACTGTGCCGAGCCCCCCTAATCATGTACCGGGTCCGCCAGAGTATGTGCCAAGTCCACCTGAATATGGGCCTAGCCCACCAAGTTATATTCCTAGCCCACCTGAGTTTGTTCCAAGTCCAGGTGGGTTTGTTCCTAGTCCCCCAGTGTTTCAACCACCTGTCGTGTATCCTCCACCGTCCGTGCCACCTCCTCGGCATATGGGTCCAGCAACGCCTCTTTGGTGCGTCGCAAAGCCATCGGTCCCTGATCCCATCATACAAGAAGCTATGGATTATGCTTGTGGGTTTGGAGGTGAGTGTCGGTCAATCCAGCCCGATGGGTCCTGCTTCCAACCCAATACGCTATATGCACATGCTTCATATGCTTTCAACAGTTATTGGCAAAGGACGAAGGTGGCCGGAGGAGCATGCGACTTCGGCGGGACAGCCATATTGGTCATGGAGGATCCAAGTAAGTTCAAGGACCAAAGCCATAACTCATGAGAATAGGCATACTTAATCTCTTTTGAAATCTTGAAAGCTTAGCACCTCTCACCAGTGCCATAGTTTTACAAAGTTTAGCCCCATGCATGAGTGTTTGGATGTGGAGGACATAATTCTTGTCTATCCCTGGGTGAGTGATAAATGGACCTTTTAAATGAATTCACCAGGCAAAACCCTAACAAGGCTTGTCCTCAGTTATACAATGTGTTCCAAGGATACATTATCCCTGTGAGCTTAAACAGCATACAAGTTTATTACCAAAAAAGAAAAGTAAACAAGATAAAAGCAGTCCAGCTAGGATAAAGCTATCCCTGTGTCCAAACACCTCCTAAAAGCCTGTTGATTGGCAGTTTTAACTTTTAATATCCATTATGGCATACTAATCTCCTTCACTTTATTCATTACAGGTTTTGATGGGTGCCATTACATCTACTATTGAAAATCGTAGTAAGCTGTTGGAGAAACGATAGTGAGAAGAGGAACAACCTCTCTTTTTGTTTTCTTCTTAGTGACCTGAACATGAATTTTGCAACTAGAGATACCAACCAAATATACTATTTGGTTATGATGGGGTTCAGAATTCAGGTCCATAGGGCATTGAAACTCCTCTTTTTCTTCTTTTGTACATGGGACCTACTTCTCTCTCTTTCATGAGGTGGATAAACTGCATGGCAGTAATTTCTGAATATGTTACATATTAATAAAGATGGACTCAGAAATATTGCATTTTAAATGAACGTGGTTTTTATTTTTGGTAATGGCCACTTGGTCCCACAGACCGCCCGTATCCGTTTCATAGAGTGAAACCGCATGATCAGTGTGAGACGCAGCCAACATCACATAACAACGGAATGCTGATTAAGGGGCTGGGATTAGGTACGGAAATCAGTTTTTCCTGATATATTAGAATGACATCAGGGGGTGACACTTCAGTGCTGAAAAGTGACTTTCACTTTTTGGGGGTGCTTATCACTTTTCAATGCTGATGTGTCCACCCCCTGATACCATTCTAATACATCAGGAAAAGTTGATTTCCGTACCTAATCTTTTCCGTGCTACACTGAGACCCTCCTTTAGCACAAATAAGTGGACACGTGACTAACACGGCTGGGATTTGGTACCACCACCCCCATGCAACCTAGGTCGGTATGACATCAGGGGTGGGTACATTAGCACCGAAAAAGTGATTTACACTTTTTAGAGGATGTTTTTCACCTTTTGGCATTGTTGTGTCGGCCCCTTATGCCATACTGACCTTGACTGACCTAGGATGTTCGTACCTAATCCTTTAGGTGTCTAATAATCACACCTAGAGATCTGTGCAGATAAAAACAATTCCATTCAACTTCACCCCAATTCCATAATTCAATAGAACAATGATAATGGGGCCAGCTTTCCTGTGATTATTTAGAATCAAGCACCACACCACACCACCCCACCCCCCCCCCCCCGGGCCAACAAAAATAAAATCATAGGATTACCCTAGGGTTGCCCAACACTGAATCCAAATGCAAGGTCGGGCACATATGGACTACAGGGTGGGGCAGTCTTTGGAATAAAAAATGGTATCCTCCTCATAATTTTTTTTTTGTTGGGGGTACGGCCATGTAGGCCTTCATCACCACAACCACTTGAAGTGGGATTGGCCTAAGCCAGTGAGAACCGAGAACCCAAGCAGGCAATACCACTTTGCACTACTCAGCCCCCCGCCTCCCTCCGGGATTAGACCCTGGGTCTTCCCTATCCTCGTTGATCATGATTCTTACCCCATTTCTCTGATGGTGAAAACCTTTCTCTTTGAGCTTCCTTATTAATATGAATATAAATGAATTAATATTCTTTTTTTAGAATGTATCAAAAATTAACTAAATTAAAAAAGCAATTGATATTTTCAATTAAGAATATGTAATTATAATTTACTAGGTTAATGCACGAGTAATCACAGTAGTAAATTTATTGAAAAAATGAGTCATTTCATACAAATAAATGCAACTTTTGCTTGAATATATATATATATATATA
>JAOXJP010062959.1:0-15589 GCA_025762735.1 Platanus orientalis | reverse complement strand
CTTTTTTTACTTAGTTTCAATGATAGTTCTTTATTTTCTTTTTTAAGGTGAGTGACAAGCTTTTTTAGAGAGGAACTCTCTTCAAATAGCTTGTCAAAAGCTTCTTGGAGTTCACTTTTTCCATTCTCACTTTCATCACTTGATTCATCATCAGAATTGTTGGTGAAGGCTACAAATGCAACTGTCCTATGTGAGGATTCTTCATTATTGCTAGATGATTCTTTCTTTTTGTCATCGGTGTCATTATCCCAATTGGCTGCCATAGCCATTTTGTTTTTGCGTTTAGACTTATATTTTTTATTGGCATAATTAGAGGCATAATGACATTGCCCTTTGCATTCATAGAAAATGACTTCTTCTATGGGAACTTCCTTCTCTTAGAAGAGTCCTTCGATATCTTGTATGAAAATTTTCTCCTAAAATTTTTAGCATTTTTCTTGTAAAATTTTGCTAAAGCCTTTTGTGATGAATGCTACTTCATCATCAGAATTTTCTTCCGGGCTTGACACCACTTCTACTTTGAGAGCTACTCTTTTTTTCTTGGCACTTGGTCTAAGTATCATTTCAAAGGTTTGTAGAGACCCTACTAGTTCTTCTACTACTAGTTTGTCTATGTCTTTGTTTTTTTCTATTGCGGTAACCTATGACCTAAATTTCTCCGGAAGGGATCTAAATAATTTTCTAACTCTGGCTTCTAATTTCAATGGATCTACAAGACTTTCTTTGGAGTTTACAAAGCCTTGCAACTTCATATAGAAGTCAATGAATGGTTCATCTTCTTCCATCCTAAGTTCTTCAAACTTAGTGGTTAGCATTTGGAGTTTTGATTTTTTAATCGCACTAGTTCCCTCATGGATTACCTCAAGTAAGTCCCATGCTTCTTTGGCCACAATGAGAGATCATATTCTGCTATATTCATTTTGGCTAACCGCACAAAATATGGCATTTAATGCCTTGTAATTGGCGGCGTGGGCTTTCTTTTGGGTTTCATCCCAATCTTTTTCCAGTGTTGTTGGTCTTGTCCAACTTTGTGGGATTGTCAACCACATGAATAAGTCCATGGCTTGAAGATAGGTACTCATACAAATTTTCCAATAAGGATAATTATTCCCATAAAAGAATGGGGGTTTTATAGTTAAGTATGCTTCTTCCAAGTTACCATTTTTTGTTTTCTACTCAAGAAATTTTGATCTTTCCACTCCGGTGGTTAGATCATTTATGAGCAGCCTTACTCTGATACCAATTGAAATTCCTATATGTAGATCCTAGAGGGGGGTGGTGAATAGGATTATTTAAAAATTCCTTTTAGATTACCTACAAAATCAATTATTACTTGGTTGATTAAATTATCCCGATATTCAATTACAATTTAATTATGCACATAGATATGAATATATTTAATTGTTCTATAAGTGAGATTAATTCAATATGTTTAGTGCTTAATAATGTAAATGATAGATGAGAAGGCAAATCACAAGCAATCACATATGTACACAAGATGTATAGTGGTTCGGCACAACGACCTACATCCACTTTCAAAAGCCCAACACAAGCTATGTAATTTTATTAAGATTGAAGGTAATACAATCAAGAATAAAATTAATAAAATCCAAGTCTACTAGCTAAACAACCTACACTCGGTGTCTTTGGCGGGTGTGGTCTATGGTCTACTCTTCTAGTGTCTCCAGCGGAAGAGCTATGGGTCTACATTACTGGTGTCTCCGACGATGGTGCCAATTCTCCCGATGTCTCCAGTGGGAGAGGTCTCAATAAATTTACTAAAAAAGTTAAGGTAAGGATTTACATCTTTATAGGTTGATGTTGCCTTTGTACACAAGTTAGGGTTGCTCCTCCTTGAGCAAGATGTAGCTATTGTTTCCCAATTGCTTCTTGATTGGCTCTTCAAGCTAGAGAGCCAATGTTGATGGGTTGCTCTTTCTTGAGCATAATGTGACTATTAAGCCCACATTTCTTCTCAAGGGTTTAGATAACCCTTGGTACCTCTTCTTCAAGATTTGACTTAGCAATGT
The DNA here is from genome assembly GCA_025762735.1 of Platanus orientalis. Classification (NCBI taxonomy): domain Eukaryota; kingdom Viridiplantae; phylum Streptophyta; class Magnoliopsida; order Proteales; family Platanaceae; genus Platanus; species Platanus orientalis. The sequence continues at coordinate 13,559 of JAOXJP010062959.1, read as the reverse complement.
AGAGAGAAGGATAGCAATGGTCAATGGAATATAAACTTTCCTATCTAGGCTAGAGAGAGATTCACAACAATTTTAGAGAGTTGAATCTCTCATGGATTTCCCAAAAACAAGCAAGATTTTATCAAGGAGCATTCATAACCATCATCTTGCTCATTTGAGTTCTCCTTATATAGTGGATGAAAATTATTCATGTCCATTGGATTAGAATTTTTCCAAACGATCAATAGATCTTACCCATTGATTAGAAACTACTTTTTAAAGATTAGACCATTATATAGTGCTTTCGCAACTTTGGATCGATCCTGGATCTATCTAAGTGTAAAAAACACTCAGAACCTGCAACCTAAGAGTTGCTAAATCGATCCTAGATTGATCCAAATAAGTTTGGATCGATCCAATTAATTTGAATTGATGTGGATCGATCCAAATCCCTTGTATTACCTTCTAAATCCTTAGAACTGCTACAAAAGGCTTCAGATCACTCATCCATGGTCCAGGAAAGTCCTAAGACCTTTAGAACTCCTCTTTGGACCCTTGGTCCACCTTGGTTACCACACTTTACCTGATTTACCTTGTGAAAGCTCGGAGTGAGTTATAGATCCTTCAAGATGACTATTATGCTCCTGGTTTACTCTCTTGAGGTCTTCTTAGCGCTTAATGATGATCTTCATGAGGCTTGGACTCAAGAACCTCCTAAACTCTAGTATGACTCTACTCATATCCTAGTCTATATAATACAGGTATTTTACAGTTCATGGAATTTATAATATATTACATTTATAGGAAGGCTTATGATGGTTGGAAAATTTAGAAATAAGTGGGGCCGATGGATTAAAATTTGGACCCTCATAGTCCTAGGGTGTTTCCCGAACAAATTAGGATGTAGCTTGGCTGATCTTTAAATAAGGTTTTGATATTGACATTACACTTTGTGACCAGAGAGAGTATCCTTTGAGAGTGCCTGACTCTCTGAAGTTCAGTGGTGTCTAGACTTATCCCTTGTTGTAATGAATCCATTTGATTCCATTAATTAATCCAAGTCAAAATTTGGTTGTTGACAGCAAGTGTGGTACTCATCACCCTAGAAGGCAAAGTTTTAGAGCAAGCCATAACATTGGGCTTCCCGGCCTCGAATAATGAATCAGAATATGAAGCCATACTCATAAGACTTTAATTAGCTCACCACCATGGAGCTAAGCATCTGATCATACACAATGATTCACAACTCATGATCAAATAAACTGAAAGAGAGTATGGAACAAAGGATGGATTCTTACTCAAAAATAGTGCATGCTGAATTGAAAAAGTTCCACCAAACAAAATTACGAAGGCTCCTACAAGAGCAAAACAGCTATGTTGATGCTCTTGCTAGCTTCCTCTCAACATTAGAAACCAAAATAGAACAAGACATCCCAATGATACACCTCTCAAAGATGAGTATATCACAAAATAAGCAGGTGGGCTACATTGAGTAGATTGAATCCAAGCCCACTTGGATGGACCCCATCATGTAGTATCATTAACACAGAGTTTAGCCTAGAAGAATCTAAGAAGTTGCGTTAGAGAGTGGCGAGGGACACCCTCATCAACAACTAACTTTATAGAAGGTCTTACACTGGGCCCTACCTAAAATGTTTAGGGCCTGAACAACTTCAGTAAGTTCTCACCGAAATCCATGAAGGAGAATGTGGAAATCACAATAGGGGAAGGTCCCTAGCCCACAAAGCAATAACTCAAGGGTATTGTTAGCCCTACATGCAAAAGGATGCACAATAATTTGTCAATAAATGTGATAAATGTCCCAATGACTCATCAACCAGCCCAAGAACTCAAGCCCATCACCAGCCCGTGGCCCTTTGTACAATGGGGACTAGACATTGTTGTCCCATTACCAAAGGCCTTAGGTCAGAAACAATACATCTTGGTGGCTATAGATTACTTCACCAAATGGATAAAAGTGGAAGCATATGCCAGGATAAGGAAAATAGAGCTTAAACACTTCATCTAAAAATATATAGTATGCAGATTCGTAATTCCAAGAGCATTGGTCATAGATAATGGACAACCATTTGATAGAAAAAAAAATTAAAAGTTTTTATAAAGAGTATATCATAGCCAACCACTACTCAACACCAAGATATCCCTAAGAAAATGGCTAAGTAGAGGCATCCAACAAAACAGTATTGGATTGTTTCAAAAAATGCTTTAAAATAGCCAATGATAGATGGGTAGAAGAGCTACCAAGAGTGTTATAGGCCTACCATACCACCAAAAGGTAACCCATGGGAGAGACACCTTTTTCTCTATCCTATGGCATGGGGGCCATCCTACCAATTGAGGTATAAGAGCCCTACACTACGAACCATAATTGTAGATACTCCAGACAATGAGCTTTAACTTACTCTATGTTTAGATCTACTAGAAGAAAAAAGGGAGAAAGCGCAGGTTAGGATTGTAGCTTACTATCAAAAGCTCAAAAAATACTATATTTAAAACATCAAAAATAAGGAGTTTCACGATGGAGAATTAGTCCTTCAAAGAGTCTTCGAGATAAGTAAGGAACCTAGCCAAGATAATATGGGCCCAAACAAGAAAGGGCCCTACTTAATCCAAGAAAAAAGGATATCTAGGAGCCTATAAACTCCAAACATTGGGTGAAAGACAACTCCTTAGACCATGGAATGAAACTCATTTAAGAAAATATCATCAGTAAAATACTATTCTCCTCCTCCATTGCATCTTGTCCTGAAAAATATTAAAAAGGGGGTATACTGCCTTAAAACCAATCTAAGCTTGGCAAATAGGCTTTTGTTTGGTTGGAGCAAAAGTCCTAGAATCGAATAGCTAGTCACCCCTACCTTTGGAAGCAGCCCTTCCAGGTTAGGCAAACATACTTTAGTCTGGTTGGAGCAAAAGTCCTAGAATCAAATAGCTAGACACCCCTAATTTTGAAAGCAGCCCTTTCGAGTTAAGTAAACAGGTTCTATTCTAGTTGGAGCAAAAGTTCTAGAATTGAATAACTAGGCACCCCTAACTTTGGAAGCATCCCTTTTGGGTTAGTCAAATAGGCTCTAGTCTGATTGGAGCAAAAGTCCTAGAATCAAATAAGGAGGTATCAAAACCCCACAATGGGCATATCATTACCTTTGTTAAGTGGAGTATCTTAAGCCCTACTTGGTAGGCACCAAAACCCTATGACGGGTATCTCATTAGCTTCATTAAGTAAAGTATCTTAAGCCCTACTTGCTAGGCACCCAAAATTTATGACAAGTACATCATCAGCTTCATTAAGTAGAGCATCTTAAGCCCTACCTACTCAGCACTAAATCCCTACAATGGGAATATCACTAGCTTCATTTAATAGAGCATCTTAAGCCTTACTTGCTAGGCACTAAAACCCTATAATTGGGCATGTTGCAAGCTTCATCTAGTAAAAAAAGAAAAAGGAGAAAAGCCTACTTGTTATGTGCACATGCCACCCTGTCAAGCCCATATCCATCAAAGCATGAAAAGCCTCTCCCCTGAGTAGCTCCATCACAACATACATAAATATTCTCAATTCGTTTATTCTGAGAAGGAAAGAAAAGATTATAGGCTACATGGATTATACAAAAAAATGAGCTATTCGTTATGAAAGGAGAACAATGCATTCATCATCAGCTACTCCACTCGAAGGATTATTTACATATAAGAATTCATACAATAACGTTCCTTGTGGTGGAAGAATAATGGAGAAAAACAAAACAAAACAAGAAAGAGAAAGAAACCTGAGAATAAGAAAAAGAGATTACAAAAGAAAAAAGAAAGAGGGAATGGAATGGGTAAAAGGTTAAAGGAGGCAAAAAGAACATCTTTAAGCTGCCAGAGCAGCATCCGACCAACCATCCATAGCTCCAGCTTGCCCCTCATTATCCCTTTCCCCCCCCATAGTATAACAACATCGTCTCTCAGCTCCTCCCTCTCCCCCTCCAGAGCATCAGTATACCCTCAGAGGGTCGTGTTCTCTCCATGCACCAGATTATGGCTAGAGCTATGAAGATAAAACCGTCGAGCCAACTCGGCAGTAGTGATGGAAGCTTGCAAAGTCACTTATAGTCAGTCAAAAAAACTAAAAAAAGATTAAAATAAAAAAAGAGAGACTCACCCTCACACTAAGAGTAAGGGTGTAGACAACGACTTCCTCATCCGCCATCCCTTCCAAGTGCTCCCTATCTCAAGGAAGTATCATCCACTCAGCCACTGGTGTAGCCACCTCTTCACTATTTAAGGCAGAGTCGTCAGTGGTTACAACCTAGTCATTAATCTAGATACTTGGTCTCCAAGTAGAAGGACCATTAGCGGGACCAGAGTCTCTAGAAGGAAGGTTAGATGCAAACATTGTTTCCAACCATTAAAACTAGAATCCAAAAGCAAGAAAGAAACAAACTGACGCTCCTTGCCAAGGGAAGATATTTATAATCAAACTTGGGGAGACCAAGAGACGCCTACACCATTCCATGCAGATGACTCAATGTACCTTGAAAGACTAAACAACGGTTCTTGCCATCATTATGGCATATAATACTCCACTCATGAATGAACAAGCAAGGAAGTTATTCAGTCGCTCATCAAACCTTTAGAAGGAAATGTATTCCAAGATCAAAATCCAATGAAGAAGCAACTACAGTTTGCCGACCTCAAATCACTTCAACCGACTTTTGTCACCTCTCTCCCCAGGTGCATGTCCATCAACATTAATGCTAAGACAAAAGAAATAAAGAAGCCAACATAATTCCCCATTCGCCATCATTTTTTGAAGAAATGAGGTACTATGGGGCAATTGCAGTGGACAAAAATCACCCACCATTCACACGCCGTCAAGTGGAAAATCCAAGTTGGATCTATCCATGGTTTGGTTCATTATAAACTAAACCAAATAAAGATGGCTCAAAACCTCATACAGGGCAAGCCAGACTTGAGACATCCCAACACATCAATTGCATGCAGACTCATAGCTAAACACATCAAGCTACATGATTCTAGTGCAACAAATGAAATAGACCATCCTTTGGATCAAAGATACATTCCCATCTGTGAGTTCCACTTCAATAACTTGTCCAGAAGTAGTCAAACCAGTTCAACAAGATATGATCCTAACCTCCCATGATTCGAGGGAGAAGTCGAGATCTCAAACCCTCAAAGAAAGGGATCACTCCTCATCAAACTCTATAAAGAAGACACAATGCTTGCTGTCTAAAGAGCGGAGACAACTGAAAATTGAGGTAACTCAATCAACCTTCCCCAAAAAATACAAACCTAACTAACTTGACTATGGAGGTCATTCGGCAAGTACCACATTGGTGCAAGGAACACTCCATGGGAAGCACCAACAACATTCAATCTTCAACTCCAGTCGAACCAGATTAGAAAAATAATAAGTCTAACTTAGATTGATTGTGTGGTAGAATTTTACCATCCACATCAACTCTCTTAACCCTATCATCAACTCACCATGGCTTTCATGTTCTAGGAAATTTTCCTTCCGAATTTACGAACAAGGCAATGACTTTGTCATGGTTTAATAAAATTCCTGAAAGAAAATAGTATGGACTATCAACTAGGATGATCAACCGGCATCTAGAACAAAGCCAAATTGAATCAATCTCTACATCTACACACATTTCCCTTGCTTCCATGCTCAACTCTAGCAATTTTATACAATAAAACTCTAGTGGTAGAGATGAAGTAGAATTGAAGATTCTAAATGTAGTAAAACAAATTAATATTTTACAAATGTGTAAATGACATTGGCAAGGTTTATTAGTTATTTAGAGACCTAAATCTCATAAAAATTAGTTACACACTTCTGGTATGCTTTAGTTACTTTTTACATTTATCCATTGTGGTAGGGTAGCTTAAGCCGTTGGGTTCTCACCAAAAAAATTTCCATTCACCTTGGACTACACTGGAATCCCCTTCGGTTTCCATTTCATCCAGCTCTGTGGCTTTTTGCGAGCCTGGAGAAGTCTCCCAAAGTTAAGCCTTGTTAGTGGAGATCTTTCATTCTTAGAATTTGTTTTTTCTGAGCTTCTTGCCTTCCTTGGTCCCTCCATGGAAGCGACTTTTGCATTCGGTATAATGGACTTGTCTTCATGTCTTGACTCCTTGGAGTCTACAAACATCCTTAATTTGGGTTTAGGTCATCCCAAGGAGGACACGGTCCATCCTGACACCCCGGCTAGGCCTCAGTCTCCTCCCAAGTACTTCACCCCATCCCTCTGATGGTCGTAGGTTTTTCCTCGACCCTTAAGAAGAAAGTCATAAAGGGTTTTAGGAAATTATACAATATTCCCAAGGGGGTGATACTATGTCTTTCTAAGGCACATGAGTGGGTGGGTGCCATTGATGACAAGGAGATCTGCCTTTATGAGCTGACCCTTAAGAGCGGCCTTCACTTCCCAATCACTTTATTCTTTAGGGAACTCCTTAATTATGTTGGCATTGCCCAAACCCAACTCATGCCGAACTTGTAGAGGATAGTCCTCAGGTGTATGATCCTCTGGGTGGCTTGTAGCAGTAGCTAAGATCAACATACAGTCTCAAAATTCCTCATTTGTTACAATTTGGTCAAGAAGGATTCGAGCTGGTGGTATTTCATTGCCTGCAACTATCAGCACCCAAATTTTGACTCGGGTCAGATGATAGAATAACAATAGCATAACAGCATTTAGGCATCAAGACCCTAAGCCCCCTTAGCTTAGGAAGAGGAAACCTAGACTCTAGGAGGTTAGGCATTCCTAGAGAAGTCTCTCTGAATATTTCAGTCTCAAATGAATCAGTTAAAACACCTCATTACAGTCCAAATACACCATTTCAAGTCAAACACTAATCCTTCACCAAAGCACCAACAGGACTTTGAGTGTCCACATTTAAGAGCTCCATCCATGTTATCTACAATTTTCCCCACCTTTGTAAGTCTTCCCTCAGTAAAACATCATAGGTGGAAAAATTACCATTTTACCCTTTTACCTTCAAAGGCTCAAAACTCATTATCTACCACTCAAAAGCCCTTTTGCCTTGCCATGAAGCATCATAGACGATGAATCCTCATTTTCACATTTTTTGACCTGCAGGCAAAAATTACCATTTTACCCTTTTCACCTCAGAGAATTTATCCCTAGACCCTCAAAGGATCCCTAAAGCTTCTCCCATCACCTAAATAGTGAATTTCAAATCCTATGCATTGTTGTTTCTCCTAATTCTGAGATACCCATCATAGAGTAGATATTGCTTGAGAATAACAACAGTCGATTTCTCAACTTGTGATAACCCTAACCAAGAAATCACCCTTGCAAAAGCTCTCAAAAATTCATCCAATCTTCAAATCCATAAAGTTCAATCGCCGTATCTCAGCATTGACCTTAGCTTCAAATCCTTAGGTCTAAGAAAAGAGTTTCAAAATCTTAAACCTTTGTGAAATCTCAAATCTTCCCCAAGGGGTCAAAAATCTATTTAGCTGCATTTCGCTCATATGGAGTCAGAATGTTCTCTGGACCTCCAAATCAGGATCAGTTGGTGTCCATCTCTTTAGAATTGTGAGGCCTTCAAAAAAATTTCTAAGAAACATGAGCTTTCACAAGACTCATCTATTCAGATTCCTTTAAATACACCAAAACAAGCAACAAATCAAGGTAAAAAATCAAATACTCAACCGACTCCTGGGAGTTCACTCAAATTTAGAAATTTAGTCTATCAATGGCTATCCTATAGTAAATCCAAGACCTTCAGAGTATCAAAGTTGCATTGGTTTACAAAATCTTGTATTCGTAACTAGCCAAGGGAAGGCACTTTCTATCTGTATTTGGCACGCAGAATGCCCTCAGAATGTAGCGAGGTCAGGCCCATTTTCTTAGTTTTACCCCTGCCTTCAAAAGTTCATTTCACAAATTTGAGCATCGGAGAATATCTAGTAGCTTAACTCCACCAGCCTTCAGGCAACTACAAAAACCCTATCTTTCCAAGCTTCAAAAATCCTCTGGCAACTACTTGGGAATTCAGCAGCCAATCAATGTGTTCCTATAACTTTTGGACTCCCCAAGATTCAAATCCCCCAAACATGGCCTCTAACAGAGATCTACAGAAAATCCAGCAACAACTCCAGTCCAAAGTTCTCCAACAGCCTAAAAAAGGGTTTTTAACCCAATTTTCTACTCGGACATTGAAATTTAGCGTAGTCAGAGGCCATAGCTCACTTGGACCAGGGGACATCTTTCACCTGACAATTTCCAAGACCAATTTTACAATCTTGCCCTTTCAAAGTGCATTTGAAAGCTTTTCAGGTTAGAAAACCCTGATTTCACCCCTTGCCCTTATCGTAATTTGGTTCTGACTAGTCCATTGCAATCGGAATATCTGTGACCCTAAAAATAAACTCTAAGTTTTCCATGTTTCAAGCTCGAGAGTTCATAGGAGTTAACGGCATAGTACGGGTTCAAAATCCCTAAAAGCATTTAATGCACATTAATGAGCTAAGACTTTTCAAACTTAGCTCATTAATGGCATTTAATGCATTCACACCTTATGCCCAAAATTGCTAACTCTTAATTTGGGATTTTCCTATGTGTACCCTCACCCCTCACCCTTAGATCTAGGTCTTGAATTTCAAATCCCTAGTGATCCCTCTAGGTCCCCCCAAATCTAAATGCCTTTCCTTGGTATTTGCAAACCACCCAACACCTATTAAGTGACATCTAAATTTACCCCCTTCCACCTCACCAATCCATGCCAACTAGCACACCCTCATCCTCACCCTCCACCTAATCAATTTGAATTAATCCCAGCCTCTCCCTTATCCATGTCACCTAGCGCAAATCCCCTTAATCTCAACCGTCCATCCTCAGTTAATCATAGCCCTACACCTAAAATTAGCTAACCTAATCCCCATCCTCCATCTAGATATTCCTAGGATCAATCCCAACCATCCACCATTTCAAATTAGGGCTATAAATAGCCCCAATTTCGTGTAAAGAAGGGTTGGGAACCAAAATCATAAAAAAAAGAGGAGGAAGAAGAAGAAACATCAATTGTTCCTAACCATAGACCTCCCCTGATTTAAGGTAAGCCTAAACCTAACTCAATTTTGTTGTTCTTACATTCATATGCTCAATTACCATGCTGTGATGTTGTCCAATTTATGATTTTAAGTTGTTTCAATTCGGGTTACATAGTAAAGGCTCAACATCTACTTGCTTAAATTTTTGAACCATGTTTAGTGTAGAATTTAGTGTGATTTTGTATTGATTTGTTAGAGCTCAAATTTTAGTATGTTATGCTCGATACATGTGCCTACTTCCCTATTTAATTTCTTAATTTTTTGAGCTATAGAAGGCCTCGAGATGGCCACCCAAATAGACCCCAAAATTTGGGTCCGGTGTGACCTAGGTTTAACCCATTATTTGTGGATTTTCATATGCATGTTCTTAAGCCAAATTTTGGATATTTTACTCCCCTATCAATTTCCTACTAGCATGCTTAATTTTGGATTTTTCTCAAAACCCTAAGGGTCCCAAATTTGAGAAATCCAATAGTTAGATTTGCTCCTAGTAACTTATGCCTAAATTTTATGGAAATAAAATCCAGGTGTTGAACAAATAGGCGTTAAGGGAACAATCAGGCGTTGAGATCTGGGACCCACCCCAGGGAGCCCTGATTTTCCCTAAACCTGTCTCCATGCTATCACAACCCTTTGAAGTTCAATCCTGTGCATGAGCACCTCTATGGGCCCTTATTTCTCGCCCAATGCCTGAATTTAATTTCAAGCATTAAGAAGAAAATTTAGGCATTGGAGTGGATTTCAAGTGTTAGGCCTGTGTTAAAATTACATTTTTTAAAATTAGTTAAGTGTGCAACTTAGGTTTAGTACAAAGACCTAGGAGAACCCTACCCATCTAGACCCCATCTGTGTGGCCCAAAAACAAAGGCTGGTTAATGACCCCAACACCTAATGCTTGAATTTACCCTGAATTAAATTAAGGCATTGAACATTTAGGTGACCAAGTTGCCCTCTTTGGGAGAATGTATCTCAACATGGGTAAAGGCCATGTCCCCTAGGGTTACACAATGTACCCCTAGGAAACATCCACTAACCTAATCTAGGGGCCCCACAACAATAGGACCCACCAAACTACCTTAAAAGACCACATGAAAATGTTGATCTGATCAACTTCAAAAGCCTGAATTTCATCCTGAATTAAATTCAGGTGTTGAAAATTCAAGCATTAAGTTAAAATTCAGGCGTTAAGCCTGAAACATAGAAAAATACAAAATTTTTCCTTTCTCCCCTTTATGTTGGGGTTAAGTCCAGCCCTAAAAGGCCAGCCAACAAACAGTTTGGAGGGGTCCACCATCCCTCTAAGAGTCTCACCCATGAGGGGTTTCCTATAAATAAAATAAGTTGATTTAGGAGGCAATTTTTGGGCTTTCTAAGAACCAATGCCTGAATTTCACCTTAAATTAAATTTAGGCGTTAAGCTTGGGAAAAATCCAAAAAACAACAAACCCTTGTATTCACAAGCATGAACTTTAGTATAGTTTAAGACAGTATGAATGAGAGAAGTTTCCCTAAAATGACAGGTATTTGGGGTGCCTAACATCTTCCCCAAATGCAACCAAACAACTTACCCCTTATCTCAAGAATGTAGACTAGTATTAGGAGTTAAACCCCTAGACCTATGGGTCTAGACTTCTCCTCTTCCCCTAAAGAGGAGAACCGATGTCCAACTTCATCAGTTAACTCCAAGTTGGTGGCAACTCCCAAAAAGCCTAACCCTCCCATAAAAAGGTTAGTAACTCTCACGCACCGGCATCACACACCAAAGAGTGGGCCTGGAAACCATGGGCAAGCAGGGGAATCAAAACCCCCCAAACCTTGACGTCCATAGAATGGCGACTCCACTAGAGACTGTTTAGTCTTTACATGTACATGTATTAAGATATGTTAAATACATGTTTTACATTTGTGGACGTGGGGCACCCACTTCAGCTTTGCTTCGCTCGGGGCCAACCCCCTTTCTGTGAGAGGGTTAGGCTTTGCTTGGAGTCACCACCAACTCAGGTTTTAACCAACAGAGTTGGACATCAGTCGTCTTCTTCAAAGAAGAGGGGAAGTCTAAACCTAAAGGTTTAGGGTTTAACTCTTAATACTGGTCTGTGTTCCTGAGATTTAGGAGAAGTTGTATGGTTGCACTTGGGAAAGGTGTTAGGCACCCCAAATACCCACCTTTTTAGGGCGGCTTCTCCCATTTATATAAGTTTTAGTCTTATACCAATGTCCATGCTTTATTAATGTTGAATTAGAAGCTTGCTGTATTTTTCTTAGGCTTCACTCCTGATTTTACTCTTAATGCTTGAATTTAATTCAAGGTGAAAATCAGGCGTTGGTTTATGAGCAGTCCAAAAATTGTTATTTAATTTGTCATATTCTAATCGTAGGAGACCTCTCATGGGTTAAGTCTTTAGAGGGATGGTGGACCCTTTTAAATGACTCAGTGGTTATTTTTTTAGGGTTAGGTGTCAACCCTAACAGAAAAGAAAGAAAGGGAAAGAAATTATTATTTTTTTCTGTCTTACAGGCTTAACGCCTATTTTTCATCTCAACGCCTGATTTTTCAACACCTGAATTTTAATTCAAGGTGAAAATCAGGCATTAGGAAAGCTGATTAGATCAACACCTTTATGCAATCTTTGGGGATGGTTTAGTGGGTCCCAGCACTATGAGACCCATGGTTTGGGTTAAAGGAGGTTTCCTTGGGTTACACTATGCAACCCTAAGGGTCTTAAATGCAAGCCACGTAGAGATATGATCTCCCAAAGCAGGCCATATGATCATCTGTTATAGGCCTAATGCCTATTTTTTGGTCTGATGCTTGAATTTTAATTCAGGGGAAATTCAGGCATTGGGTTTAAACCAGCAGCTAATTTAGGGTTTTGGGCCACCAAAGTGGGGCCCAGAGGGGTAGGGTCTCTCTTGGGTCCATGCATTGACCTTAGGGTGGACTTACACTTTGCCAAATTTTAAAAAACATGATTTTTAAACCCAAGCTTAACTCTTGAAATTCACTCCAATGCCTAAATTTTCATCCAATGCCTAAAATTAAATTTAGGTGTTGGGACATAAATAAGGGCCCAAAGAGGTGTACATGCACAAGATTGAACTTCAAAGGCTAATTTGGCTACAGGACAGAGCTGGAGAAAAATCAGGGCTCTCTAGGGTGGGTCCCAAATCTCAACACCTGATTTTTCTCGTAACGCCTGTTTTTTCAATGCCTAATTTTTAATTCCTTAAAAATCAAGTGTTAGTTATTAGGACAAAATCCAACAGCTAGATTTCTCGATTTTGGAGCCCTTACGGTTTTGTAAAAAATATGAAATTAAGCATGCTGGTAGGGGATATATACATGAACATCATATAAAAATTTGAGCTTCAAATTGTGCATAGAAAATTCAAAATAAAATCATCAAACATTCATCAAAACTAGGTCTCAAAAGCCCTATTTTTTAAGGTCTATTTAGGGGGCCATCTCAAAGTCTTCCATAACTCCTAAATTCATGAAATTAAATCTAGCATATCATGTATATGGCCAGTCTAACATAGTAAAATTTGGGCTCAAGAAAACCACTACAAAAATCACAAGAAAATCAGCATGGTAATTAGTCAAAAATGAAAGCAAGTAGATGTTGTTGAACCTCTATTATGTAACCCGAATTAGAGTAGTGATCTAGCATGAATTGGACGCCATAAAATCATGCTAATCTTACATAAAATGAAGGGGGATGAACTAGACTTGAGTTTAGGCTTATCTTGGGTCCAAAGTAGCCTAGGGTTTACAAGTTTCCTCTTTTTCTTCCTCTTCTTCTTCTTTTGCCTTAGAGTTTTTAGGGTTCATGTTGCCAACCTAGTCTTGCACGAATTTTGGGCTATTTATAGCCCTAAAATGGTGCAATGGAGGGTTGAGATGGAGTTTGGGGTTTACTAGATGGAGGGCTAAGATGATGTCTATCTTAAAATAGGTGGAGGTTGGAGATTGAATCTAGGTTTTGTTAGGTGGAGGGCTAGGATTAATTCAGCTAAAATGAGATGGAGGGTGGGATTGAATTGTGTTTGTTGGCATGGATTGATGAGGTAGAAGGGGAGCATGGGAGATGCCTTTTAGATCTCATTGGTTGCATTCTTTAAGGTTATAGCATGAGATGCCAAATGAGGGAGTGTGATAAGCTCTCTAGGGATTTGAAATCCAAGGTGAAGATCCAATGGGGGAGGAAAAAAATCGGATGGGAAGGTGCCAATCCAAGGGTTTCCAAAAATGGCCTTAAGGTGTGAATGCATTTAATGCTAAATATCTCAACTTTAGCTTATCTTATGTTTTTTTATTTTTTGAACCCTCTCTCTGCCGTCACTCCCCATAAGCTCTCGAGCTCAAAATTTAGCCTAGTCAACATCAATCTCAATGGTCACAGATGCTCCGGTTACGGTGGTCCAGTTAGAACCAAATTATAAAAAGTGTAAGGGTGTGAAATCAGGG
>JAOXJP010062948.1:0-15590 GCA_025762735.1 Platanus orientalis | reverse complement strand
TGCACATTACAAGTGGATCTCCCATCCACATTTGTTGCCTTTAAGTGCATTAAATATGTATCTAATTTGGTATCCTCTTTATTATAATACAAGAAAAAATCACTGTTAACAGTTAGATAGGCACTTGAAAAACGACACTGTTTTCAGTGCTGATTTAAAGTTATAATAATGGAATACAAACAGACAAGAAAAAATGGACACAAATGGAGGCTTAACTGGGACTTAACGGGAAACAAGAGAAATAACAGTAATACAAGAAAAAATCACAATTCACAGTTAGATAGGCACTTATTATAATAGAGTGTATATATATATATAAACGAATACGGATATTTAATCGAAAATAAAAATGAACCGGATTCGGATAATAATTGGATACTTGAATCCCTAGGTGCGGGGGTAGACAAATTGGAAGTAGAACATTTGTTCCTAAAGATTTAAACCCTTGTTAGCCTGTTTGTTTGACATGACAAAAGAGAAAGAGTCCTTAAAATGTTATTTTTTTAAATAAAAACATTTAAAGGTTCAATTATCATTGCATCCAATAACTATTGTGACACTTGATTTACAGGTTGCATAAACTGTTGTGCCCTAAGGATCTCAGTTGTTTTTCCAACTCACCAGCCACCTTCCAAGTATTATGGGCCCATGATAAAATGATGTTTCTAAGCGGCTTCCATTAATTTACCAAAAAAGAAATTGAAAAAAACAATTGCCATTAACAAAGGAAAAAATCCTAGGCTATTGGTGTGGTTGGCGTGAATAAAAACCTATTTTCTTAACTAATGTATAAGGGGGGTTCAAATCATATGAATGGATTGGATTGACCACTGTCCCACTTCCAATTACCTATGTGCTCATATACTAATGTGATAAGATGGTCTTTTATATTTTTATTATTATTGTTATTATCATTGTGGTTCATGAAGGAGAAAATCTAAATGAAAAGCTTGATACCTTTCTTGATTAAAAATTGGACTTTCCCAACTAGGTTTATGACAAGAAGAGTTTAGTACATGGTCTAAAGGCACTCAGTTCACGAAGATCATTTATTTTCTTTCTTTTCGGTAGAACAATTCGAAGCCAAAAAACTGTTTTATAATGAAACTTGCACAACTAACGAGAGAGGCATTCAACATTGTATAACAACATAATATTATAACAATAGTTTTGAAAATCGGATCGATCATACAGTCTGACTCGGTTTAACCTAACCCAGAAAGAAAGAAGAGTACAAAACAATGATAATTTGATCTTCATCATCAATTTTAATATCAATATTTTTTAAATTCATAATGATTTTATTGAATTCATCCAAATGGGCTTTCAAAGACATACATTCTCTCATCATCAATGTATATTGGCGTTGTTTCAAATACAACATGTTCACGAGAGACTTGGTTATGTACAGGCTCTCCAACTTGAGACACATCTCAGCCACATACACCTTATTTGCAACATTTCGCAACACCTCATCGGCTAGGCACAATTGAATTGTATCGTGTGTCTTAATGTCAAGTTCTTCTCTATCGTCTTCTGAAATCGTCGCAGGAAACTTTTCCTCCCCCACCAAAGTTTTGTTCAGTCCTTGTTGAATCAATAGTGCATGCATCTTCATGTGCTATAAACAAAAGTTGTTCTATGCATCGAATTTCTCAACTTTAAATTTTGTTGTCACGTCGAAAAAAAAATCTCAATCGCAACCTAAGGCCATGATATTAGTTTGTTGAGTGGAAAACCTAGATTTTGGATCGTATGCAATGAAATAAAAGAGAGAAAATAATGCAAACAACAATCACACACCAATAACAAGATGACTTAGGTGGTTCGACTATAATCCTACGTCCACAAGAGAGAATCAATTTTCTTCACTATGAGAAAAAAAACTAGAGTTTACAATGAGAAGTGTGGCGGCCTTTTCTTTCCAAAACACTTTTCCGGCTTAAAGAGAAAAAGCCCCACCGTTAGATCTTCACAACAGCTATAAATAAAAACAAAACCAAACAGATACCTATTTGAATCTATAAAAATGTTGGGATTCTCTTCAGTATTCATACCACGTCATACTTTTCATTTTTTAAAGATGAAGCAAATACGAATACTTATCCAAAAAAATATGATTAAATGCAACTATCAAATGAAGTGGGAATGAGCTATAAATGTGAAATCCAGTTCGATTTCTCTCACGTGGCAGTGAACCCTAACAATTAATTATCAATATTATTAGTAATTAATGTTGTTTTTTGCAGTCACATGTAATGAAATCATTTCATTTCAAACTTCTAATGCACTTTGTAGTCACAAGGTGTTGGCTTAAAATGAACTCATTCAGATTTATACTTGATAACATATCTCATTTCATTAAAAAAAAAAAAAAAAACCTAAGATGACTTCATTTTGAACCATCACTTTATGGCTACAAATGCCTTGGAAATTTGAAATGAAATGATTACATTACATGTGGCTGCCAAACAGTCCCTAAATCTATTACAGGGTTTATTGTCCTTCGTTGACTATAAAAATACAAAGACTAGTTAGGTTGGGAAAATTAAACCAATTAAATGTTTTGTCCTGGATTTGATGTCTAGTACACCAGGGGACTTCCCATGGAATAAAATGGGCCAGGTTAAGATGAAATTTTAAATTCTTGCCTATTTTATTCTATACGAAGTCCTCTAGTGTCCTACACACCAAATCCTTGACATGACATTTGCTCCCAAATTAAAACAACACGTGACACTCAATGCTTGATTAAGGGTGTCCCAATAAACACGTGTGGGTCAAGGGAGGGTGGTATAGTAAGAACACTAAGTACTATGTTTTTAAGGTAGGGAGCTTCTATTGGCACCTCAAAAATTTATTTCTACCCCAGTTTTAAAAAATTTCAAAATTCTAACCAATTCCCATGTTTAAAATTACCCTTCTAACCCAAAACAAAAAATCAAATTTCTTTCCACCCCCACCCCCTCTTACCTCCACCTCCACTCCGGCGACCTCAGCTACAACGACGGCCACCTTGATAACAAAAAAGAAACCACATTTTTTTTTGAAACACCCTATTCAGACCTGTAGGGCTAAAGCCTCTGTTCAGATCTCTAGGGTTGAACAGGGTGTTTAGCAATGCAAGGCCTAAACAGAGAGCCTCGGTTTAGATCTACAAGGTCGAACAACCTTGTTTCGAAAAAAAAAAATCAAACGTTATCGTTGCCACTACCACCGTCGTCGGAATGGGAAGACTTCTCCTTCTCCTCCTCCTCCTCCTCCGTAGGGGAGGGGTGTGAAGAGAAAAAATGGGGGGGGGAGACCTAGGGGGTAGAAATAAATTTTGGAGGTGCCAATAGAAGCTCCCTTTAAATTATCCTTAATTAAGAACCTTGTCACATGCTGGGTAGGTATTACCATGAAAACTCTCCAATCGTATTAGAGATGAACCTTATTGGGATACTTAGCATGTTGATTTGTATTGGTATGATATCTCTCTGATGAGATGATTTAAACCCTTACTAGCCTCCTTAATGTGGCAAAAGGAAAATTCCATAAAAATAGCTTCCTTTTTATACTTTTAAAATGTCCAAGTAGCAAATGCACCCGTTCAAGCACAAAAAATTAGCCAAAATTGCATTTGTTAGACGAAAATAGTGAGTTTAAAAAAAGAGAGATTAATTTATAAATAATTGAGAAGAAGAAATCAAAGTCATAAGACAAATAAATAAATAAAATAAAGTGGGTCGACCCACTTTGACACAATTCATAAATAAATTAGGTTTAGGTTGATTTATATAGTATACCTTAACTTGACACAACACAAATCCAGGCCACTAACACAAATTGTCACACAACCCACAAACCCAATACAAAATTAATGGGGTAAGGTTGACTGTAAATGTCTGTTTGGGTCAAAATGGGTCAACCTGCGTGTTAATAAATGGGGCGGGTTCGGTTTGAGTCATATAGTCGTATACCCTTAACTTGACACGACAAAAACCCGACCCATCAACATGAAATGCCAACTCTCAAAATTGTATTTGTTGAAGCAAATAGTAAACTCTAAAAAAAAAGGTGATCATTTTGAAAATAATTGAGAAGAAAAAAGAAACCAAAATCCTAAATATGATAAAACATCAAAAAGATGGAAAAAATCATGGCGATAGTTTAGAGAAAGGAGAGACTTTGCCATAGTTTTGTAAAGGAAAAAAAAACTAAAAAAACTAAAAAGATGAAGAAGAAAATGAAAAAGAAAGGAAATATGGTGGGGAGACGGAGTGAGAGAGGAGAAGATAGAGTGGGATTGTGAGAGAAGTATTAGATTTGGAGGGAGAGGGAAAAAATAGAAGAGTCTAGAAGGAGTAAGAAGGTAGGGAAAAAATAAAAAGAAAAAAAAAATGAAAGATTGTAGTAATGACGTAAAGGAAGAGAGAGAAAGTTAGCAAAGAAGTTTAATGATGTTTAATGCCTTGTTTAACCAGTGAAACCTCTACTAAATCTATTTATGGCCCTTCTATGTGAACAACATATAAAGAGAAAATATACTTGTACATAAACATTTTTAGTATTTTTTCTTCTACATTTTGTCATTTGAGTTGGGACAATACATAAAATCTCAATAATGATTGCTAGTAAAAAAAGTACAACCATTGATTCTTGGAGCTTATAGTCGGTAATCTAATGAACGAATGAAGAGATTTGATAAAGGGTGAGAACATGTTCAAGGATACTACATATAGCATTGTTGATACAAAATTCATGTGTAAACTCAAAACATGAAGAATACGAGACAAGTTTAATAAATGAATTAATTGATATTAATTAATGGGATACAATCTGTTTGATTTTGCACTCTTGTACAAAATAGTAAAACCTTTGATTCTTGTAAACGAAAATTCCAAGTGCAAAATAGCATGTTTCTTGGACTTAAGTTTTGATTTGATTAATTGTATGTATCATATTCTCTTTGGGGTTTCGCACTTGATCTAAAGTGGAGGAAACACCCCGATGTTGCTCTCAAGGTTGATCTTGTGGCATCTTTATAAGATCATGAGAATAATTCTTTTATGTAACATGGAACCATTATTGATAAAGAATATGCGAAGTTTGTTTGAGGCTTCATATTTATGGAATGCTTTGAGATGCTCTGGAGCTTTGTCGTGTCTCTTGAGTTCTTTCATTGAATTTTTCCAAATAATCCCATATTATGTAAAAAGGGTATATTTATAGATTTTGTAGTGGGATCCTTTCATAATATTAATTAAGTGTTCTTTGGATACTTTCTAGTCTTATCAATATGTTGATTTGAGACAAGACAATTTATTGGGTTTGTTATATCTCTCAATAGGCACGTCTTTCCATATTTGCCTTTGAGAATCCACATTTGAATTTATATATATTCTCTTCATGTATGTCATATGTAGGACCTCTTTGGGTCGTGGGTTTGTTTATGGGCCAAAAAGCTTGGGTTCTTGGTCCATGGGTATTTGTTCATATACTTAAATTAAGCTCATTGGGGTTGTCCCTTCATTTAAGCCTAATATACGTGTTCAAGGACCATGTATGCTTTTAGGGACTTTTGTGTGAATTTGTAAGGGTGCATATTCTTAATTGCAATTTGTGCAAATTTTAGGTGTGTAGAAGCATACCTAATTGAGCTTTGTTCTTAGTATTTGGATTGATTGATTTTGTTGTGCATCATTGTTGAAATATTTTAAACATTAAGGGCCTATGAATGCCTTGTTCTCCATTTCGGAAAACAAAGCAGCCACAAACCACCTTAGACACACCTGCACCCTTTCATTTTTGTGAAACATTGGGGATCGTCCACCTACCCTAATGACTCATTTGCAACATCCAAGTCATCTTCCTTATTGATCTCAACATCAACTCCTTGATCTTGAGGGCCTGAGGAAAATGCCCAAAATGTGACAACATAGGTTCTTGTGGTGACTATTGCATGGGCTGCTTGCTAGCCACAGAACCCAAACTTGCTCATCACCTACCCCATGGTTGACTTAAGAGATAAAGGATGCCCAACTCTCTTGTGGATGGCGACTAACATGGGTGACTAAGGTGTTGGATGAAGAGTAACTCATGGCCTATATAATGGGATATGGGTGAGTGGACAAAGAGTTGGACAAAAATATTAAGGCGGAATAAAGAGAGAAAATTGGAAGCTTTGTGAGAGAAGAGAGATTTTACTATGACAACCAGAGATTATTCCCTGAAGAAGGAAGAGTGGAGAAGACTCACTCCATGACTGAGAGCCTCACACGTTACCTACTTTCTCTCTCTCTCTCTCCCATTCACCACCTTGATTCCAATGGCTGTAGAGAACTCGACACTTTTACTTGGGAGGAGGTCAGCCTTGAGTTCTCTGGTCTTCCACTCTTGTAAGGACTGCTTTCTATGTTGAGATAAGTAACTCGTCTCTGCGAATAAAGCTGTCTTGATTCTTAGTGCTCTCTTAGTGAGAATCCACCTCGTCTTTTGACTGAATATGTCAATTTGGACAACTAATGGGAACGTTATGCTACCAAAATTTTGTTAACCCTTTATACACAAAGACATAGGGCTTAAAGTAACAACGAAGGTTCATTCGTCTTTTCCAGAGAGTACAACCCCATTAAGAGACAAGGGTTCTACTTGAGCAAGGTTGTATCTCGGAGGTAGCTTGGCCACAATCCCTTTTTCAATCATTGGGAGGCCTCGACTATCTTCAAGAAAAGTGATAACGACACCTTCTCTGACTCAGATGAATTAGTTATAAAAACTAACAATAAGAAAACCGAAAGGTTTAAATTTGAAATAATTGATTTCTTCGTGGTGACTAAGGTGTGCGACTAATTGAGGCTCGCGACTGAGTGAGATGTACTACTAAGTGAGACTCGTGCGACTGTCAAATTCCACGATTGACCAATCATACAACTGTCTGAAGTGCCTAACTATTTGAGCTGCTCCACAACTGAATGATCTCCCAAGGTTGAACATGCTTGTCCTTGATTGAAGTAAACCCGAATTGATTTCCTATCTCGAAAGTCAACAATCATTATATTCATTAATTTGGTAAACAACTTGGCTAAAAAAACCCTATTCCACTACTCGGGATTGGCTACATGAATCATTTTGACTTATCCGCTCCATTTATAGCCATTCCTTCTTTTAGAATATAAGCTAGTGTATTTTCTACTAATGCAACACGGTGAGTGCTCACAAACAAGTGAGGGAGTTTGATTGACTAGGGTCACAATAAATTGTATTAACAGTGATGTTTGGCATTATATCTTGGGTTTAAAAAAAAGAAACCAAATAGTTTTAATCTATTTTTAAATTATGTTTTATAATCAAGTGACTCCAATATCAACTAGTCATTACAATGGTTCATGTGTATGGAGTTTTAGCTACAAACCGAGAAAGATATACGTTTATCCACTTGGCTCATTTGTTAACATCATACAAAAAAAAGATGAAAATGAAAATGCATTATGCATTGTTACCCATAAGTTATTTTTCCGTGGGTCTCTTTATTCTCGTCCAACATCTATAAGTTGATCCAACTCATGTACACAATATGCTAACCTTCTTAGATGTAAAACTATTTTGGGCAAAATGACCATGCTTAAATGGTTGAGAGCAACACATCCATATGATACAACAACTACATACATGATAACAAAGCAAAGATAACTTGATAGGCATGACATATCTAAACAAAATAATGTGATTAGTTAACATAATTTAATCAATTACAATGATAAACAATTATGAGTCAAAAAAATGGAATGCAACAATATATGGTAACATCTAGGAAACTAACGGACCAAATTAATGTGCATCCATAAGTACAATCATTACCCCATACTAAAATCAACTTCTAGACTTTTGGCATTTGTGAAATATTTTTTTCCCATGTGCCCAGCACTATTGAACTATTTTTTAGATATATAGGGGGGAGAGGTCTTAAGGAAGTGGTCTAGACCTAACTTGCTAGGCACTTGTTGGCCCTTTTATTTCTAGGTGACACATCACACAATCCAATGAATGATCACTTATATATAAAATAAATGACAAAAAATATAAATAGACAATCTAGAATTACACTTTAAACGAAAGGAAATTACCTAACCCCTTACTTGTCAACCTTCCCGAGGTGTCCTGCATGGAATAATAGGCCTAAATTGTAATACCCTGTAATGCCTTAATGGTAAAAATGTAATTAAACATTTAAATCATAAAAATATTTTTAAACATATTTAGACAATTCATTGTGGTGTTTGTAACCCAATAGAGTAAATTAGAAGTGGGGAAAACAAATATAAGTCATGAACTTGACAAGTTCTAAAGCTACTCTAAGAGCGTATTTGAGATAAATTCATGGGCAAACCTATATCAACTCCATAGGAATTAGATTATAAATCATACAGAATTGGAAAGATCTAATAGCCTAATTTTCAAGGAATTAAACAGTGTATAATTTAAAGTTCCTTGGAAAAAATTATGACCATTTTCCCATAGTGTTTGTGCCGATAAACCAATAAATTTGGGATAACTTGTATTAACTCTATAAAAACTAGACTTTATGGTATGCATCATTGGAAAACTCTAGGTGTATACTTTTCAATGTAACAAATGGCGATCAAATTGAAGTTCTCTATAATAAATTATATTATATTTACCAATGGGTGTCAAAAGTAGACAAAACCTAACTCTCTGACCAGTAGAGATGTTTCTCGGACCGGTCCAGAAAAAGGCGAGACCAGTCTAGAACCACCGTCAATATGACATTCTAACGAATCGGTCCCAAAGACTCCTGGACTGGTCCCAAAGACCCCTAGACTTGTCTAGACTTGAAAAATGCTGAAAATTTTGAATTTTAGCTCCAAAATCATAGATAAATGTATACTCAAATTACATCTCATTTGAATCTAAAACCAAAGAATTAAGCAATATAAGAATATTGGGAGGAAAAAGAGAATAACTCTTAATTTGTTCCTCCACCATAGTGGATTAAGCTATGATTTGACAAATTCAATGAGATTACACGACTTTTATGGTAAATGATCTTATATATTCCAGAGATCTGAAGTTTAGAAGGATTTTGAAGGATAAATCTAGAGAGAGAAAGTAGATATATGGAAGAAAGCTTGTTGTAAGTATACTTATGAATGGTACATTTTTCCCACTTCTTCACCATTGTTAAATCTGTTATTTTTCAATGAGTTTTCATTGAGAAATCGACATTTATCTGAATCTATGCAATTTTTGAACTCATTTTCCATTTTTTTGATAAATCCATGAATTTTCCTTTGAATTTTCATGTTTGAACATGTAATTGACATGATTCTATGTTGTATTGATACAAACTTCTATGAGTCATCTATTATGAACTAAAATATGAATAATCTATGTAAATCTCATTTGAAATCCATAAGAATATGTGAAATCATTTAATCCACAATGAAATTGAACATAAGAAAGTGATTATCATCGAATTTATATAAGAATTGACTTTTGATTTCACATATGAACTATGATAGATGAATAATTGATTGAAATTTTGATTCCTTTGAACTAAGTGAAGATCTCGTTTATTAGAAGATTATTTGAACTGTGAAAAATTGAATCCCTAAGATTTGATTGAAGAAATATGATATAATTATGTGTATATTGAATCATTACATATGAATTGTAATCAAATTATTGATTAGAAGTTTTGGAATCATCACATGACTTGAAACTTAAGGTTATTGATTGATTTGTAACTAAAATCGAGTTAACATTACTTATATGAATTGAGTCTAATGTGAATACCCTGTTTTGACTTGACTTGAACTTGGTTGACATGATAAAATACGATTATTGATTAAAATACTCATTAAATTTAATTGAATGATTATAAATCGTATTTCATGTATTGAAATTATTTAATTGCTATTGAATCTTGGCATTCTTCCTCGTTTTATAAGAGCCTCTTTATTGTCTTATTAATATTATTTGATTCATTTCATATGATCATTGTATTGAATCCTTTGAATTGTATTAAACAATTTGAGACTTACCATTGGGTCGCTACAAGAGATAATACATGACATTCCATTGAGTTACTACAGTAGAAAATATTTGGGACCTACCATTGGGTCATTACAATGATAAAATATTTAGGATCTATCATTGGGTCACTACAAGGGATAGTACAAGACTTCCATTGGGTCGTTATAATGGAAAAGATTTTGGGCTCTCATTAAGTCACTACAATGATTAGTTATAGATGACTACACCAGTAATCTATATGAGACTAATAATTGCTTAAAATTTTATAATTATCATATTTAAAATAAACATCATCACATTTATTTTGTGTATTTATACTAAATTATATATTTTCTCTTGTAGAAACTTAAGAAAAACTCATTTGAAGTTTGAAGCCTGTTAGCTAAGCCTACCAATGAAGACAATGTTAAAAGATGATGGAGATCAACACCAACCGACCCAATCAAGTGAAGATGAAGTATCCAAGGGAATTCAAAGGTCAAGATTGATAGAGAAGGATGATTAGACAATGGAACAACTCACTCATGGGACAAATAAGTCAAAAATGTGCTGGGTTCTGTTACAAAATATCTTAATTTCATACCTATTTTGAAAAAACTGCTAGAAAATTAGGTTTTGAGTCATACTTTGTATTTTGACCATAAATTTTGACTCAAAATTCGGATTAAGGCAAGGCCGGTGGGATTGGAAAGAAGATTTAATTATCTACAAATTCGGATTTCATAATTTTTTTTCCAATTTAGATATTTTAGGGTCAAGAATAGAAGACAAAGTTGAGAGAATTTAAAAGGATGGTATTGCTAAAAATTTAGGGTCCCTAGTGGCGTGGGTTCAAGTCACGAAAATAGTCTCTCCATAAATGGGGGTAAGGGTACGTACATCTTGCCTTCCCCAGACTCCGTGTTAGCGGGAGCCGCGTGCACTGGGTTGCCCTTTTTTTTTTGCTTATTTTACTTCTCCTCTTTGAAAAGGGTGTGCTATGCACAAATTTATGACTTCTTTTCCTATATTATTTTATTAATTTTTAGGATTTTAGTTGTTTTTTTCCATGGCTTGTATTGAAAAGATGATGGGCTAAAAGCCAGACCAAGGTTAGAGCTGAAATTTAGTCATTTGTAATTTTATTATGGATTTTAATACAATCTTTTTTTATTTGATGTTTTATTTTATTTTGTTAAATGTTCAAGTTTATAAAATCTCTTTGATTTATCGTTAACATTGGGTACGATAAATGCTTAGAAAATCCCTATGACTTGTTAACAAATTATATAATTGTTCAAAACGTCCAATTCTGTAATTATTTCTTATGTTTTAATGGTGTGATCTTCCAGTTATGTAGAATCATTATTCGATTTTAATCGTAATAATTTGATCCAAAATAAGTTATAAGTTATTAAATGGATCCTTGAAGCCTTAGGTCCATTTAATATAATTTTCCTATTTTTACATTATTGCTGCTCCATATTATGGTGTGGAGATCTGAATCAGATCTTTTTTTATATATTTTTTTCTCTCATTTGTAATCTTTGTTTTTGTTTCATAAGTCAATCATTGTGAATTTGATCTTCTAATGTACTACAAAACTTATATACTTGCAAGCAAAACTACCATGAAATTTTTGCTCATTAAGTTAGATCATTAGTATGATCGCATAAAACAAAAGTTAGATCATTAATCTAGGTATAACAGGGACTTTCCATTGGGTCACTACAATGGAGATTATATTCTATTATTGTATTGAATTATATTTAAATCTTTTGAATATTATTTTGGGACCTCCCATTGTGTTGAAATAATGAGGATTTACTTGTTATTATATTGAATCCTTTGAAACTTCCTGAATATTGTTTTGAATGCATTGACTCATTGAACTTTCTTTGAACATCGTTTTGGGACCTATTATTAGATCGCAACAATGGTAAGATTGTCATTTTATTTGACTCATTAGATAATGTCTATTGAAATATTGAATCATTGAACAATGTTTACCGAAATATAGAATCATTGAACGTGTCTATAAAAATATCAAGTCATTGAACAATGTCTATTGAAATATTGAATCATTTGAATATTGATTACTGAATCATCGAATAATTGAATATTAAACACGTTAATATATAAACGAGTATATGAACTGATTAATGATAATTGAAATGAATTTATATGAAAGATCGAACATATTTATTAGATTATTTACTTTAATAATGTTAACAAGAAAATGCGATATTGTTTTCTTTATTAAAATATTAAATCTCTATTATTCATGGTTTATGGATTTTGACTCTCATTTGTAATCATCTTCCATGAACTAATATGTTATTGTTACCCTTTGTTAACTATTTGAACTATTGTTTATGCAAGCTATACTTTGATGATACATGTTATTTGTTTTGAATTCCTTAATTTATGGTATGGTTTACATGTATATCTATTGAGCCTCTTAAGCTCACCCAAAAATTGACAACCATCACAAAATGAAGAGCCTTGATATCCAACGAAGTGATATACAAGGGAAAGAATTGGATACACATATTTTGATCATTTCAATTTTTTTTAAAAGACTTTGTAATATTGATTTATTGAACTAATTGTGTATCCTATTTTTGATACTCAATTTATTTCCATGTTATGGATCGAATTATAAAACACATTGGATTTCTCTTTTAAATGATATGGATGACTATAATTCATATATAAGAATACAAGGTAAGAGTACTATTTTCGTTGTGTACATGATTTAGATGTATAAAAAGAAACGATTATAAATGTTATGCTTATGCTACGTTATGTTCCATATGAAAATCTAAATATTAATTTAAATGAAAAAAATGAAAAGTAAATGAAAATTAAGAGACAATGACACTACAAGAAATCTGGCTTTTTGCAGCGCTCAAAATCGTTGCAAATACTCTTACAAAACGCTGCAATTGATTTTTTGCAGCGTTGTTGAGATTGTTGCACGTTCGACATTATAAACCTTTCACTTCTGACAAGTATGAGATGTGATATGGATAAAAAAAAAACAAGTAATTCATGTCACGGCCCGAATTCGATTCCCTATCGGGTTAGTTTACATTGACCTAGGTTTAAGGCTTGATATTAACAACTAGGTTAAACACACAATGAGAGGAACTTGAGATCTTATTAGATCATGCACAAAATATATCCAATATGTACAAAAACAATAGATGGAATGTGTACAATTTATAAAATCATGCATATTTATCGATTATATACAGTATTTGTCTGGTTCTATTATAACAATACACATCCTGTTTTGTTTTGCAACATTATATTCATTCTTATGGCCAAACACTCAACTCAAAAAAGCATTATCCCAACCATTTGGGGTCGGCTATTTAAATCATTCTCAACCATTCCACCTTATTTAGGGCCATATTTTCCAATAGAATAGAAGTCCATGTTTTTTCTATTAGTTTGACCCAATACATTTACACATAATATTGTTATTTTTTGTACTTTCAACCTATATCATACCCTTCTTTTGGCAAAATTTATATGCTTATTGTTGATTTATTTTCATTGTAATTGTTTTAACATTAACGATTTTTGTTTCTTACAATCACATGAAGGAGAAAGGCATATTAAGTGTTTTAGTTGATAAACTATCAAAAAAATACTACAATTTTGTTAAGTCAAATCTACTAAAACAATATAAGATACACAATTTCTTTTCATGACTGCTTTAATATTGAAAATTCATGCACACATTTCACATAAGATCCACTCTCATTTTATTGAGAGATGGCTTGGATTAGCCAGATCATCCTTCTACATGGCTGAAGGAGGCATTGGGCATAGTAAATACAAACATGTTCGAATGATTTCCAGTCGTAGTGGAAATCATTATATTCATTAACTTGATAAACAACTTAGCACAACTTGTCTTAAAAATCCTTGTCCCAACTACTTAGGATTAGTTATGCGAATCATCTTGAGCTATCCACTCCATCTAGACTCTAGAGCCATATCTTATTTTAGAATAAAAACCAGTGTATTTTATATTAATGCAACACGGTAAGCACTTGCAAACAAGGGAAGGAGTTCAATTGACTAGAGTCATAATCAACTGTATTAACAATGGATTTTGGGAAAAAATAGAAGAAGAAACCAAATAATTTTGATATATTTTTCAATTTTATTTATAATTGACTTCAATATCAATTGGCAACTACTAGGGTTCATGTGCGTAGAGGTTCAGCTACAAACCTGGAAAGGTACATTCTTATCAACTTGGTTCCCTTGTTAACACCATAACAAAAAAAAAAAAAAACATAAAAATGGAGATGGAAATGAATTATGCGTTATCCACAACTTATCTCAATGTATCTCTTTATTCTCGACCAACATCCACAAGTCAATCCAGCTCAAGTACAAAGTATGCTAGACCATCTTAGAAAAAAAAATGAGTTTGGGCCAAATAGCCATGTTTAAATGGTTGAGGACAACACATCCACATGATACACCAACTATATACATGATAATAAAACAAAGATATAAACAAATGAATGTAACTAATTAACATAATTTAATCAATTACAATAATACATAATTACAATGGGAGAAAATGAAATACAACAATATATGGTAACATCTAGAAATCCAATGAAACAAATTAATGTGCATCCATGAGTACACATACTAAACCCAACTTCTAAACTTTTGGCATTTGTGGAATAGGCTTGTCTATGTGCCAAACACTATTGGACTATTTCTTAGATTTGTATGAGGGAGAGGTCCTAAGGAAGTGGTCTAAACCTAACTTGCTAGGCACTTCTTCTATTTCCAAGTGACACACCACATAATCAAATGAATGATCACTTATATGTAAAGCAAATGACAACCACATGAACAGGAAAAACATATAAAATGTTTTAGTTGATAAATTATCAACAAAACATTACAATTTTGTCTGGGCATAAACACTATGTAAATACTAATTTTTGTTTCATGAATGCTTTAATACTGAAAATTCATGTACACATGTCATAGAAGTTTCGGGCTGATATCATCTGCGACACCCCCCTTGATGGGACACTCAGAGGGGGAATCAATTCACTTTTTGGGGATTTTTGATTCCCCCCTGAGTGTCCCATCAGGGAGGGCGTCGCAGATGATTTCACATTCCACTCTCATTTATTGAGAGATGGCTTGGATCGGCCATATCATCCATCCACCTGTATGATGCTTGATGAAGGGTATTTTGAAAATTATATGTACAGGAAGACATGTCCGCCCCCACACAAAAGTGTATGGCCCCCACAACCATAGTGAGGGGGTGGACATATTTTCATGACAGAGAATTTGCTCCCCCTGCCTTTGACAAATTCCCTATACTTATTTACCATGTATCTGCTATAACACACTCCTCTTATCCATGTGTATTTTCCCATACACCCTTTGGTTGTCATGTGTCACATATTGATGGTACTGGTATAGGGCCTAAAATCACCTACGACACCCCCCCTCAAGGGCCACACAGAGGAGGGGGGGATCAGCTCACTTTTTGGGATGTCACATCACCTTCAAAA